>WJQU01001911.1:0-25000 GCA_029228625.1 Pseudolycoriella hygida | reverse complement strand
GAAATACGCGAGATCGTGGGACCTGATACAAATTTTAAATAAGGTAAACGAACTGTCGAATGTGACTACAAAAATCATAAACGAAATCTTACAACAGGTACAAGATGATTGTAGAGAAGAAATTCTGAGGAAAGGTCTGAAGGATACAACAGTGCCGCACTTTATTGGAAGCACTTTCGGCCAATTCATTCTCGTACCGGCGGCGAATGACGCTAATCCTGTTGAAATGATGGAAATTGATTAATTTTTCTAGAGTGAAATAAATTTCTAATTTTATATGTAAAAAGCACAATGTTTTCGTTGTTAGGTGCCGGCTAAATATTTCCTGGATCTTAGTGAACTCTTCCTTTTACAGCTGCTCCAAACACTTACAGACTGACACTCGTAGAAGGAATAAGTCTTTTGCCCGCTCAGAGTAATTTTTTGAAACCAGGCCCACTTCTACTTTCGCTTATTGACGAAATGTGTTTACGAGTTAAATATAACAAAGTACAATCGCATAGCCACTCAGCTGCATCGAGTGTTGCTTTGTAAATGTCGCATATATTCCCTGCATACGCTCGGAGTGCGTTCTCTGAGACAATGTGGTCCACAGTCGGAATAACGACTCCACAGTCGTAGCCTGGATCGTCAATATAGCCCAATTTGTGTATGAGGTATCTATACCTGCCATATCCAATACGAATTAGATTCTCGGGCAGTGGCGTCGTCAATGAAATCATTCGAGTCGCTGTTGTAGTTCAGCGAGTCAATTCGCCAACAGTCCATCATGTTGAAATTATTTTGTCGCGGCTTTGAGTTCCTTTCGGAATAGCTGCGAAAAATAGGTAATTTTTTGTCGAACGAAAAGGGCTTTTAAGAACTCAAAAAATGCTGAATTTTAGTTTCAAGTGAAATAAAACTGATACAGGAAGATACACAAGTTCCAGTGGCACACATTGTCTTCATTCTTATTTCACTCCTCATTCTCCAAGCATACGCATGCTAACTGTAGTTCCAACTCGACCTACATTCGTTGTTACGCATCATTTTTGCAATAATTCGTGAACAGCGTTGGCCACCACGGCGCTGCGATCGACACTGTTAAGTGTGAACTATTTCGTCTGGAACAAACTTCACTCATGTTAGACCCGTACGAAAAATAGGGGTCTTATGCGTTTGCCATATTTCCTGAAGCACCCGTGGCCCTCCTCCATGTTTCCTCTGTCGTTATGTTTGGTATGAGTCTATGGGTCCACCTTCCCTTGTCCGTGGAGTCCCACTCTTGCTGCCACTGTCTCAGTGATTCGGCTCTTAATTATGTCCTAACTGTTTTGGTAGTTTGACCCTCCCTTCTCTTCTTTCTATGACATTCGCTTCTAGGGATAACACTCGGTATGCGCTTGCTACTCTTATAATTGTCAGCCTTTGGGCTCTATTAAGCCTCCTCCGATTCCTCTTCGTATCTAGTGCCTGTATCCACGCTGGTGCCCCGTAGCGCAAAATCAATAGGGTGACGCTTGCTAGGAGCCTCCTTTTGCTGCTGCGCGGTTCAAAGCCGTTTTGCATTATTCTGGCCAGTGCTGCGGCGGTTTTCATTGCCTTTTCGCACGTATCGTCCACATGACTATTAAAATGTCAGCTTCAATTTTGCCGTTGTCATCCATTTTTCGACACTTCCTAGCGCCTCTATTGTATCGCGACGCCGTGAGGATCAATTCGTCGGCAAAGGCAGTTTCAGCCGCAGCGCTGTCATACATTACATTCCGCAGCGTTGGTCCTAATATGGATCCCTGTGGTACTCCAACTGTGATGTCTACTGTCTTTTTCGCTTCAATAGTATCGTACGTTAGTACTCCTCGCTCGAAATAGCTTCTCAGCATCCCTGCAGAGGTAATCGGGGACATGGCATGCAACGCCTTTGCTTTCTCCATCCAGCTTGCGTTATCAAAGGCATTTCTAACGTCTATCGTCGTTACGGCACAGAAGCGGTTACGTAGTAGAAGGTCTTATTCCTTGCTGACAATAAAGCGTATAAGGAACAATACGGGAAAGCATGCGCAACACAGAGCTCCATTAGCCTCTGCTTCTCAAATCTTACTGTTGGCGTTCACGTCACGAGCCCTGTACAATGTTACTTATGGCAGGCAAACAACTATGAGCAGCAGTGGACAGCGCTGGTTGAACAGTGTTCAGGCCTATTCCAGCAAGACCATTGGGTATTCGCGATACCCCTCATCCGAGTGGATCTGCCAGATAGTGTCGTAGTTGTAAGGCCCCAACTGTATTAGCTTGAGCAGAACGGGTAAAAGCCCCAACCGAGGGCTAATTCGGTACCGTGGGGTTAGGTGCAGCCCGCAGATGATGGGGTGCATGCATGTGGCCCCTAACACTGTTTGAAGTGCCTACTGGTGCTCAAACACGGGGGCTGTGGTAATTTGAGCGTAAAAGAGACTACTAGATGTCTCGGTCCCTACCTTGGATGAAGGACGGTACATACATACCGAATTCGCGCTAATTGGGCGTATCCCAATTCCTCGCCAATGGCGTCTTCTCGGGCGAGATTTATAAGTTACGCGCGTTATAAATGCGAGTACCACTGTACTTCCCGACAATGTAATCTAAAGCTTATCGCAAGAGGTGGATTAACCTCAGGCACACACAAATCACACCAATCACTGTCAAGTAATGTTCCTAACGCCTGTAACGGCAATGCATGCAACTACGCTCCCTATTCCAGTCGTTGGACGGCCAAAAACCTTGCTTTTCAACTAGTTCTTCGAAATGTAGCTCCTTTAGCAACTTGGTGTATGTGATTGTGCACCAGGTTTTTTCATTCATTAAGACTATCCGCGCAATCAGCATCTTCTGGGCTTACAGCAGGTGAATTTAACATAAAGCTTACCAAGGAAGATACTGAATGTACTGATGATAAAAATGCTGGCAGGGCCTAAAACATGGCCCGACTGATCTAATGGGCGATCAGGGCATTCCCCGATGAGTCTTTTGCTTTTTTCGACCAGTCAAAATTTCGTTCGGGGACATGGCCCTTTTTTAATTCTTGCAACATTTCTTAGAATGCAAACAACAAAGTCAAAGAGTGATTTCATAAAATCTTCGAAAGATTTATATGAATCTCACATTAGAGATGAGCAGGTCGACATTTTTCCAAGATCCGGACCAAACCCGACACCCGCTACCCGAACTGTTTCGAAACCCGACCCGGACCGAATCCGACTCGATTAAATTTTCGAAACCGAAACTCGAAACCCGAACTGTTTCGGCACAAGACCAGGAGCGAACCCGACCCGTCTAAATTAACGTGAGATGAATGTCAAAATTAAATAATTATTTTTGGAAACATCGGGGGAAAATCCTATTTCAGTGAGCTCGAAATGTCATTGCTGTAAAGCTGTTAGACAAAATGCTAGCTTTGAGTTTCCACTATACAGGCAAATTAATTGTCACTTTCAATTTAAAGTTAATTGTCAGTTACAATGGTTACAATTGACAATTAGCTTGAAAATCGTCAGAAAATTCATCCTTTTTCTTCTCGTTTTTACTCATTATCAATTGATTCCTATATAAAGTAATTTGTGGCTTATCGAACTTAAAACATAGGGCAAACACTTCGTCAAAAGATGAGCAATCATCAAGTCTGCGCATATGTCACACATAGAAACAAGCAACCGGAGTGCTCTACTTAAATTTTTGGCTGTATCAACATTGACGTGGATACAAATGCAGAGGCATACTAAGCCCGACTAACTTCTAGACTATTCTGATTATTCATAAATCATCATAAACAGTGAAATGAGTATTCTCAATCTAGTACTAACTGAAAGTCTAGAGTGGTTTGGGACGAGTTTGTTAGATATGAAATTTACATCAGTGTTGCAAAATATGACATTTAAATAAAAGAGCGAGACCTAAAAAAAATGATACGGAAACCCGACCCGATCCGAACCCGACCTGACCCAAACCCGACCTGACCCAAACCCGACCTAACATAAACCCGACCTAACCCAAACCCGACCCGACCCGAACCCGACCTTACCCAAACCCGACCTGACCCAAGCCCGACCCGACCCGAACCCGACGCAAGTCGAACCCAATCCGATTAAAATTTTCGAAACCCGTGAATCCGACAAAAACAATTCGGGTTCGGGTTCGGGTCGGGTTTTTCATAGTTTCGGGCGACCCGCTCTTCTCTACCTCGCATACATCACGTTTCTGATCCTTCCATGATGGTGATTTCCAGTACTTTTCTTAGAATGTTGATATAAGCTTCAAGAAGCGCTTCAAAAATACGAAATTTGTAAATAAAGCGTAAACTATACAAAAATGAAGTGAAACAAAAAAATATCGACCAGCCTCAGGTTTTCTATGTTTTGTTTGAGAGTAGAATTTGTAACACTTTTTTGGGTGAATAGCGTTAAAACTTTCCAAAGTCGAAAAGACAGTAATTTTTTGTGAAGGATCTAGAAGTCGCAAATAGCTGCGGATAACAACATATGGGGAGGTTTTTCGATTTTTCTTTCGCTACAAGACATCATGACGCCTGATCAAAAACCATGCCCCAATTCGGGTCACATAAAACTCGTGGGCCTTATAAAAATTTCGCCCGATGGGCCTTCGGGTCATCAGTTCGGCACTGCACTGAAATATATAATTTGTCAATGCAATTTCAAAGTTGTTCTAAAAAAGAGGCGCTAATTATGCATTTGCCCTGGGGCGCTGGAAACCTTAATTCGCCTCTGCCTATCGCTCTTCAGATATTTAAGTCATCCTAACAGGATTTAACGAACTAGGGTACGCATGGTTCTGGTAGGCAGAAGCTAATGGACTATTCACTTTAACAGTTTCACAGTTTAACAGCTTCATCTCGAAATTCATATCATGATAGAATCCGATGTCGCACTAAACAAGTCAATGTTTAAATAAAGAGACTATGTAGGTCACTTACAACAATCTGTGGATACGGACGAACTTCGACAGTCGTCTTTGAAGGAACATTTGTCTTGAAAATAAACTTCATTGGCCACTTTTTAGATTTAAATTTATTCGTGTAATGTACTTTTTTTAAATGGAAAAGTAATCGACTCTGGTTTTGTTTTCATATTTCGTAAATTTCATCAAATGATTTTCGTTCAAGAACGACTTGTCTGCGGCGATTTTACGTTTTGCGTTTACAATTTTGCTTCTAACACAATTTTTTCTCTCCTCTGATTACATAACAAGTAAATTAAAAATACAACTTTTTGTTGTTCATGCAATGAACGCTTTTGCTGTTATTTAAACTTCATCACATTGTTGGTTTTTGGATATACTGACTATTAATGCGACATTTACTGTGAGAATGTGCTCAAGAATTTTGTGACAACATCCTTAAGCTTGGTGTTTGAAGCCTCGGTGATTTGGCCATCGGTGGCGATTTGCTTAAGAAGAGCGGCTTCGTTTGTCTTGACATGTTGCAAGAATTCTGTTTCGAACCTGGTGATCTTGGATGGATCCATTTTATCCAAATAACCTCGGACACCGCAGAAGATGACGGCAACCTAGTGGAAACGAAACAAAGAAAATATTTTTTTTATTATTCCGATTTGAATGCATAGCGTAAGTAGAATTTACTTGTTCTTCAATAGCCATTGGAACATATTGTCCTTGTTTCAAGAGTTCGGTAAGACGAACACCTCGGTTCAACAATTGTTGTGTGGCAGCGTCCAAATCGGAACCGAATTGGGCGAAAGCAGCTACCTCACGGTATTGAGCCAATTCCAATTTCATGGAACCGGCGACTTGCTTCATAGCCTTAGTCTGAGCAGCTGAACCGACACGGGATACAGACAAACCGACGTTAATGGCAGGTCGGATACCCTTGTAGAACAATTCGGTTTCCAAGAAGATCTGTCCGTCGGTGATAGAAATGACATTGGTGGGAATGTAAGCGGACACATCACCAGCTTGGGTTTCGATGACTGGCAGAGCGGTCAATGAACCACCACCGAGGGTTGGAGACATCTTGGCGGCACGTTCGAGTAAACGGGAGTGAAGGTAGAATACATCACCGGGATAGGCTTCACGACCAGGTGGACGACGCAACAATAGAGACATTTGACGGTAAGCGACGGCTTGTTTGGACAAATCGTCATAGATGATCAACGAATGTTTGCCATTGTCTCGGAAGAATTCTCCCATGGCGCAACCAGAGTAAGGAGCTAAGTATTGCAATGGAGCGGCATCAGAAGCTGTAGCTGATACGATGATGGTATAACCGATAGCACCGCTATCTGTTAAACGTTTTACGATTTGAGCGACTGTTGATCTCTTCTGACCAATGGCAACGTAAATGCAGTACAATTTCTTGGATTCCTCTTGGCCGTCATTGAATCGCTTTTGGTTGATGATGGTGTCAATGGCCAAAGCGGTTTTACTGTAACGATTGTAAAGCTCGTTCACGCCACCATTCATAAGTGGATGTTTCTGAAAGTCTTACCCAGTCTGTCTGTCACCAATGATCAACTCACGTTGACCACGACCAATTGGTACCAATGAATCGACGGCTTTGATACCGGTCTGCATAGGTTCGCGTACGGATACACGGGGAATGATACCTGGAGCCTTTGTACCGACACGGAAACGTTGCTTTGTTCCGAGTGGTCCTTTACCGTCGATTGGGTTACCCAAAGCATCAACGACACGTCCCAAAATTTCTTCGCCGACAGGTACATCGACAATAGCACCGGTACGCTTGACAATATCACCTTCCTTGATCAATTTATCGTTACCGAAGACGACAATACCAACATTGTCAGGTTCCAAATTCAAGGCCATTCCCTGGTAATAATCGAATTAGAAATCGAGTTCAGTGATTCGAATGTCGTTAAATGGTTACCTTCAATCCAGAGGAGAATTCCACCATCTCATCGGCTTGAATGTTGGTTAAACCGTAGACACGGGCGATACCGTCACCAATACTCAATACGCGACCAGTTTCTTCAAGATCAGCTTTTGGGGCTGATCCCAAAATTCTTTCCTCCAAAATGGAGGAAATTTCGGCAGCACGTTGACTACATGATACATGGAGTTTACGTGAAGCTATCGATGCAGCTGGGAAAGCTGCCTTGGCTGCGATCTGAAGTCGAAAAGTTAGGTTAGAAACATCATATTTTAATTCGTACAGCATCAACCGATGAACAGCGATATCATTTGCAGAATAGCGAAAGAGAATTTCACGGACTTTAAGTGATTTGTCGGTTCCTCGAGAAAAGAAAAGAAATTAGAAAAGAACTTTATTCGGCAAACACCTAATAATGGAGGCTGGTTACATAACAGAAATTTTTCACTTCAAAGTTGCGTAACAACGCAAGTCCTTTGATATAATTACAATTCGAAAAAGAAACACTCAATTGATAAAACGGAGTACAGCCGGATCTTTCAAACGTGCACATTTATCACAAAATTTACAGGCATGACTTCAAAGCGAAAATTGATTTGTCGGCACGTCAGATGAAAAATTACATTTTTATGAAAAACTGGAAATAATTCAACAAATTCACCCTTTTAACGGATAGAATTTGTTCATCTCGCCAATGGCCTTACCTGTGATGCTGTTTTGGGTAAAGCACGGGCCACAGAGCTGGCTAATCGGTATGAAAGGAACGACATTCTCACTTATTTCTCTATGATTCCTAGTATGATTTTCAAATATGGAGGCCGCACTGATCGTCGTTCAATGAAATTTTTTATTCGATGGAACGAATGACAACCACCTAAATGAATTTCGGAAATGTTGTGAGATGGATAAGTGACAGGTGTAACAGTGTACGAATACGAGTCTGTTCTGATGTTGGTGATGCTGTGAAGATTTCCTAACTTACTAGTGACTGATTGGTTATTTTGAGCACGAGATGTATATTTGCCAACACGAGCCGTAGGCGAGTTTGGTTAAATACATCGAGTGCTCAAAACAACCAATCAGGCACGTGTTAGGAACGTTACTTTTCACAATAACTGGAAAACAAAAACTTGCAATCAATTTCATGTCAGCTGAAAAAACATATGAAAATTCATTTCAGCACCAGAGCAGGCGTAGTGAAAAAATCCTTTAAGTCAGAGATAGTTATTCACGTCAAAAGGAAGAACCGAAAGTGCTTTTCCGAGAGTTGTCGTTCGAAATAACAGTATAAGTTCATTAGGAGCTGCTCGTTTTTCTTCGCGACAATAAAAAACAAAAACACAATTTTATGATGAAAAAGTAGTGGGTTTTAGCAGGCGTATTCTTGAAGATGAGGTTCTTTAAGTTTCCTTTCAACTGTATCCAGAATATTTGATATTGATAGTGAGTCTCGCTTAGACGGTACTCTCTAATGATCCCAACTACACCAGAACTCTTGGATGTCGCGGGATTGAACCAACGCCAGTAGCCAACTTGATCATTGGTCAGTGAAAGGAGGTTTTCATGGCTTACGTGATGAAAAGGAGAAAGACCAAACGATCATCAGATATATGTTTCGCTGTCAAAAAATGCACCATCGCAACCTGATAACTCCAAAAAAGCGTCAAGAGTTGAAGAAAAATTCAAACGGTCACCAGCTCATTTATAATGTGTCGGCTGGGTTCCCCGCATATAAGAAAGCGTACAGCAACTATTTCGTTAAGTCAACTTTGACAGATCGGCGGGGGGCGTCCACGAGATGATATTATCGTCCACGAGACGGTAATATCGTCCACGAAACGGTATTAACATCCATTGGACGATAATATTGTCTAGTGACATGATATTATTGTCGATGGGACGATGTTACCGTCCACTGATACGATATTGTCATCCACAGATATAATATTATCGTCCACTCTGATACGATATTATCGTCCACAGATACAATGTTATCGTCCACGAGACGATATTGTCGTCCATTGATACGATGATATCGCCTCTTGGACGATATTGCACATTCCTCACAGATCTGTTAAAATGTTCACCATTGAACTTAACCAGTAATTGCTGTACGCGCTCTATAGAGGCTGTCCCTAAATTACGTAACGCTCGAGGGAGAGGGGCGGGGTCAGAGAAATTGTTACGGTTTGCTACACGGGGAGGGAGGGTATTTGTGGCAAAGTTACGTAAAAAAGTTATGTTAAGGCCAGGTTATACCCGTATACGTCGTCAAATACATAGTTGACTATGTAGACGGGTATAACCTGGCCTTAACGAAAATTTATATTCTTCACTGAATTTTTTAAATTTTGTAACGATCTCTCATGCTAAAGGTCATCTTAGTGTTGCAATCGGAGTAGCTCAAAAGACTGTTTGAATCGCAAACTGGTGGCCATGATGGCAATTCAAACTATCTTTTGAGCTATTACAACTATAAAATTCATATCAAGAGCTCATTCAACAAAAAGCTAAAGATCATTTTCACATAACGGATCGCACTGAAAACTGGCCCACAGTTAAATTAATATTACGAAGAAATTTATCTTAGTTCAAATTCAAATTCTTCAAAAGCTATAGAAATTCAAGTCGGTTGCTCTCCAAATCGATTTGTGAGAACACTTGGAGTATGCCTCAGTCGTATGGCATCCGCATCAACACGTCCACATTGCCAAAATTGAATCGATTCAAAAAAAATTTTTACTTTACGCATTGAGAAGAACAGTACGTCGTGATCATAACTATCGTCTTCCCAGTTACTTGAGTCGTTGTGCTTCAATCAACATTGAACCACTTTGGCGTCGTCGTATCTATTAGAATGTAATGTTCGTGTTCGACCTGCTGCGTGGTAGTGTTAAGTCACCAATTCTTTCATCAAAAATCAGACTCAACACTCCGATACGAGATTTGAGGACAAAGGAATTCTTAGAGGTCGATTACCATAGAAACGATTTTGGACAACACGAACCGATGAACAGCATTGTCAGAATGTTTAACGCGTTTTTCCAATTGTACGATCGTACATCATCAAGAAATGTTTTTCGCGCCAAAGTCAGATCATTTAATCTTGCGAGCTCTTTTCTTGCACAAATTGGTCTTTCTACAATGAATGTAACTTGTTGCTCTTCTCTTTGTTCGACTGTGCATCACTCATCTTGCTTGTTATAAGATTTTCCTTAAATTACTTGCATTATGTCGTTATGCTTTGTAGTCAGGAAGCCTCACGGAGGTTGACGTAATAATAAATAATAATTTGTAGTTTATGAACTTTCATCTGAGTGACGTTTTTGACATCATGAATGTACTTGAAAGTATTTTTTTAAAATGTTTTTGAATTTTGTTAAGTAAGTAAGGGGGGGGGTTCAAGAGATTGTTAAGCGATGTGACACCGAGGGGGGGGGGGAGGGGGCCTAGGCCCGAAAATCGTGTTACGTAATTTAGGGACAGCCCCATATCTAATGAAAGAAATTGTCATATTTAAGGTGACGAAATGTCAAGTGATGATGACGAAATGTCAAATGATGATGAGGAACCCAACCGACATATAAAGTCTCTGTTCCAAGATATTCCAATGCACAAAATAACTGTCACGTGACGATTTTGGTGGGAAATTGATGAGATTGTTTAATTTTTCTGATGAAAATCTAATTTCAACTATCGACAGAATGTTCAGAGTGTTCGCTACCGCACCTGGTTGTTGCTTTGGATCATTTAGATTCACATTACTTCGTGGGACACTGTTGTTAGATACTTAAGAAAATATCTGAGCCTTTAATCGTCTCAATCTAATAAAATTAAGAATATTCAGACACAAAAAGGAACTTGTAGCGTATGCCGCGTTAAGGGCTAATTATACATTCTGCGATTGCGATTTTTCGCTGGTATTTAACCGAAAAATTAAACACAAATTTATTATATTTCGTATGTCCCATAATAACGAAACAATGATAAATGTTATGGTCTTTCAATTTTATATAGAACATTATCAACGTGAAACGAATTCAATAAAATATCTGACAAAATGTATTTTATTCCTTTGAATAAAAAAATCGCGCTACATGTCAAATATTATATGAAAACCCATGCATTTGTAGCGCCTAAACCGTCAGCGAATTCTCGCAATCGCAGAATGTATATTAGCCCTTCAGTATTGGCGCGTCGGAGAAATCGATCGAATGACGTGTGTGAAAAAAGTGAACAACATCGACATTCTCTACTTTCGTCAGTACAGTTTTATTGTGTAAAGCAGCTGGATGCTATGGTTGATGTGAGAGAAAAGTGAGTATATTTTTGAAAAATGCTATCAGTTGGACGAAAAGAGTGCAAGGCGTGGAATCGCGGACGGTTGAAATGCTGTAGTATAGATTAACACAAAATATTTGCTTCAAAATGCATTAAATGAACGTCGAAATTTGCATCGAATTTTTTTTTTATTTTTTCCTCGGTGAAATAATTTGTGACTTCTTTGTATAAATTAAAAAAAATATATTACGATACAAAGTAAACATTTTCATTTAGAAGTTTTTTGTTGTTTTTGTGCGCTGATGTTCCCGTAAATGAAAACCCAATCGACCATAACGTCAACAAAGGAAGAATAACAAAATTTTATCTGACTGAACGAAAACAATGGATTTAGAGGATGAAGATGAAATAACTGATATCCGGGAGCAGATATTCCACAATACGGTTCGAGAGCATATTGTAAGTATTGGAAATTGAATTGTTGTGGCGCAGTTAGGCGTTGTTTGAAATCAAATACACGGTAGAGCCAACCCAACATTGGAATTTGGGTTATAGATTGAGAGAATTGATGGAGATGAATTGAGGCCAGTGAATTATTTAATTCATTCAAATCTTTGATCGAATAATAGAATATATTTATAAAACCCCACTGTATTGTTTGGATTAATGCGTTCATTGAAATCAACATTCCAAGTGGTCATTTACATGCGTCGAAGAAAAAAATAGCAGCAATTTTAGAATTTGTCTCGGCTTTACCTGCCTCTTTTTGTAAAATTTTGTGCGTGTACCTGTTTCGGACAGTTCCTTTTAAGCAATTTCTGTTGTTGCAACTCACAAAATCCACGATTTTAGTGCAACGTTGACTTATGCCAAAGTCTATATTTTATGACAAAATTCATACTCTGTCAAGCGACGAAAAAAAATGTTAGTTGGTGCATTTCATTATGAAATTTCGTATACTTTGACACATATAGGCTGTACTAAACAAGTGGATTGCCCAAGGGTACATGATACATGTGGTATGTAGTAGGTTGCGCAGATCCTTAACATTTCGCTGCGGTGGCAGCGCAAAAACCTATCCAATAGACCGTGTCTAGCATCACATTTCATGAGGCAACATTCCTGCTTTTGATGAGTAGCGACATCTACCTTTTTCATACGGTTCAACACAAAAGCAGAGTCGCTTTTATCCAGTGGCGCCACCATTGCTTCATTGATTAATACGGTTCAGTAGAAAACAAATGACACCATCTATCGCCATCGTACGAATAAAACTAAAATTTAATATTTTTACCCAACAAGTCCGATTTAGTTGGGCACTCAGAATTCAAACTTGCAATCGCCACCTTCTGAAAAAACCAAAATGAAAAATTTTACACAGCAAGTTTGAATTTTGAGTGCCCAATGAAATCGGACTCGCTGGGTAAAAATATTAAATTTTAGTTTTATTCGTACGATGGCGATAGATGGTGTCGTTTGTTTTCTACTGAACCGTATTAATCAATGAAGCAATGGTGGCGCCACTGGATAAAAGCGACTCAGCTTTTGTGTTGAACCGTACGAATGTATGAAAAAAGGTAGATGGCGCTACTCATCAAAAGCAGGTATCTTGCCTGATGAAATCTGATGCTAGACACGGTCTATTGGATATATTTTTGCGTTGGGATTGGGATTATATCTGTCATTTTTCGTCCCTAATAGACAGCACGAAATAGTTATTTGTGTACCTGTTTTAGACGATTGATTTTAGGCAATTTCGCGAGATCACTTCGTTCGGTCTACAAGCGAAAATGTCTAAAAACAATCGTCCAGAACAGGTGCACGTGCACATACAATTTTACATGCAAAGGGGTGAAATACCAAAAAAACTTACAAAAATACCCTCATTTTCGGCCTCGTGGCATGTAAAACTTAATACGCAACACGGGAAAGAGCTTTCGGCGTACTGCCTTGTTGCGTAAATAACTATTTTACTTTTGCCGCTCCTGTGATCTGCGCAACCTGGTATCTATAGCCTTGGTATATACAATCTTGGTATATATAGCCTTGGGATTGTCTAAAATCAACCATCCAAAACAGGTATACGTAATAGCGCATTGTGTGTGCCTGTAAATGCATATTCTACATGAGCAAAGCAAAGTTGAAACACCTAAATAACTATTACATTACTTAGGATGAATAATCACACGAAAATGTCAATTTTCATTTTTATCTGGAGGTACATACCTTTCCTTCCTAGGGTTGATAGTGTAGGCTGATAGAGATGGCCAATGCGTACACAACTAGTACAAAATTTTGTGAACACATAAAATGCACAAAAAGAGTGTAACTGCGTATATGTGTGCAAAATTTGTGCACAATTCTTGGACGAAGTCAGAATGCACAAATTGAACACATGTTGTGAACTCTAAGCGTCACATTGGCCTATATAGGAAGTAGTAAAATAATAAAAAAAAACTCATTGAAAAGCAAACAGATTGTGTTTCTGGAATTTGTTTTTTGTTTAAAATTCGCAATCTATTGTTTTGCTTAGGTATCACATTTTGAAGACGTATACATATCGTCGGAGGTTCTTGTAAGATTTTATTGAGTGGAACAAAATGTGAAGGCCGCAATTTGTAGAAAAAATTCATTAAAATGATCCAATGTTAGGAGTTGAATAATTTCCTATAATTTTGGAAAACATTAATGGTCAACGATGCCGCAAAGCTAATAGAAACTTGAATATGTGCGAAGAGAAACAGAGAGTCAAAGATTGAAATCGAGAAAAGTATTAAGGTCACTACACTCGTTTTCTTTTCACAGCAACGTAGCAAAATAACGTTATTCTTCAATTAATTTAATGTCTAGCAATGTGTATGAGGTACACACATATGGTTCTGTGTATGTACGTAACGCAAGCGAAGAAAAAATATTGATAAGTACATGTGGCCCAATCAAAAATTAAAATGAAAATCCGTGTTGTAGGCATTCGCCGCATGAAACGCTGAGTAAATAATGTTTTTCACGTCTAAGACAAGGTCATCTCTCAAAGAAAAAATTGAATAATAAGTTTTGATTTATCAATCTCATACACCGTACACCGCTCAAATAAAACATGTTCTTCCACAGAGCTATTTATATCAAATGTAACTACTAGCTGTTTCACACGTTCAACTATGTGCCACAATCTCAGATTTCAATTTTTTTTTGTTATCAATCTCTAGCGTAGGTTCTGTAGTTATGTTTGAAATTTGATACAATTCCGTATTGCAGCCGCGTATATGTTTAATTTATTTATAGCTATTGAATCGTCAGAGATTATTTGTTTGTTTGCATTTCATTATTTTGTTTTATTCGCGGACAAAGTATTGCTCTGGAGCCAAAGCGTTTGGTACAGCATCGTCTTGGTGTCAAGGTATAGACTATTTCATGATGAGACGCGTGCAGTCATACACGTAAAATATTAAGTTTCAGATTTCAACATGAAATTCGCTATACCTTGACACCACGTGGATCCCGTTGCGAATGATTCTTTCAGGTTGCACTGCAGTTGACATTCTCTCAGATTTTATATTAAAAACATAACCAAAGACCCGTACGTATCAGAATAGATATGGCAAACTTGGTAATGTTTATCACACATGATGTAAGCGAATTGTAAATACAGTTGGCAAATTCATAATTTAGACATGAAATTCTCAATCAAGTAGTTAGCAGCTGAAGCGCTCACACAAACCAGTAAGCAAACAAATTTAATATTTAACTCCACATTAATTTATGAAGTCAGGTGCATTCGCTCTTTAATAATTTAGACATCAAACTGAAGGGTCGTCACGTCGATTCAATTTCATATGAAAAATTAAACAATCGAACATCGTTTGTAGTGATTTCTATTTGAGAAGTAATCGAAAGCCTAACTGTATTCAAAACAAAATTTTCTTCCGATGCCTGTTACACTAGCCAACTAAGTTTTTGTACCTGCTCTACAGAAAAAAAATCACCTTTTTTGACAGTGAAAGGGTTTACCTCCTTAGTAAAGTAAAGTTAGGCTCTGATCCGGTTTGATCTATGACGAAGCATTCATAATTGTGATTGTAACATATGCTTTATGAAACAAAAAGGATTTTATTTATATTAGTTGCATTAATTTATCACAACAAAGGTATCACGAAGGTAAAGTGTGACGCAGTCCGTAAGTCCATTTACAAAATTATTGATATCGGTAGAGGTGACGCTTTCGCTGATAAGACGCAAACATTTGTTTGAATAGAATGTTAGCTTGTGGTGGAAGTTTTATTCTTAAAAAAATTGCACCACTTTTTTCAAAACAAAATTACGTTGTGTTCAAAAAATTGCGTCACAAATGCCAGACCATATTTCTAAAAATCCCAAAGAATTCTCTTGATCAAACTCTACAACTTTGCAGAAGATACCAACTTCCTAAGTATTGTCATTCCGAAGCTAAAATTCGAATAAAAAACAAGTTTATTGCTTAGAAAAATCCAAGATGGCGCCGCTTTGACTGCTGGCAGACATTTTGTCAAGATCCCAAAAAATTCTGTTAATCAAACCCCATAACTTTCCCGAAGAAGCCAACTCTCCAGCTATTGTCACTCCGGAGCTAAAATTCGAAAACTTCGAGCATTACCTGAAAAACCCTCAAAATTGACCAGTTTTTCCCATCCACGACTTTTCCAGAATTTTCTGTGTTATTGCTCTGCTCTGTGTTAATTGTCTCATAGCTGAGTAATGAGCTGATAATTCCCATTTGTCTGGGCGATAATTCCCATTTGTCTGGGCGATAATTCCCATTTGTCTGGGCGATAATTCCCTGAGTGATATTTCCCATCCAACCGGGCGATAATTCCTCGGGTGAAAATGTCAACTTATTTTGGTCTGGGCGATAATTCCCCGGGGGATAATTCAGGTCGACCACGGACGCGGACACACGGACAAAATCGACCCTAATTCGGCCGTAAGACTAACGTCAAGGGAACAAGAATTTTGGAAGATTTGTAGAAATTACCCAAAGAAATGTCAAAGGACCTACCGAAGTACGTCTGATGGCCTAAATTTTCTCCCCTGCACCATGTCAAAAAGAGGACCAACGTAGTTTCTTCAAGAAATTCTGAAAATATTTTGTCTAAAATGTAATTCTTGCCAACTTTGCCTCAAGAAGCATACTTCAAACTGCTGTAATTTTATAGATATGTGTCATATCTCTCAATTCTAGAAGTTGCTTTATCCCGGGGTCTTGTAATTTTTATCTCAAACCCTGAAACACGTGCTCTCTGAAATTTTGTCTTTGACAGTAAATCTCCATATTGCATAGTTAAGCAAGACGAAGAGCCTTCTGCTTTCGTATATGGCCAAGAAGCTGTTGAGGTATTTGCGAAAAAGTTTCACCGACCATGTTTCTGGTCATTTCTTCGACCATACCTCCGGAACCACTTGACTGAAAAAGTGAAGACGGGCAGACGGACTTTTTTTTTGCTGATTCGTCATCTCTAGACGATAATAAATGTATCCCCCCACTCCTACCTCGATCTACCCCATGTTACAATAAAATTGTTTGTAGTAAACGTATAGGACCTTTATACTTCGTACGGGTCCAAACACAAGGGATTTTTTATAACACGTGGTAACAGTAATTTCTTGAAAAATTAGAAGAACATGCAAACCAGTGAGTGTGTCAAACCAAACGAACCACTTTTGAAACACACACATGTAAAGGTCCTGTAAACCTACGAAAGCAATATAAACATCATAATAGACATTTTGCTTTATGCGTTCTAAATGAGGTCGGTGTTTTCGAAAAGGGAACGGAAGGGAAGAGAGAGAAGAGAGAGCTTGGTATTGTTGTTCAATAGTAAAGTGATAAAAAATAGGTGAAATAGAAGCTGGGCCTGTTATATGTTGTGATGCTTTGGAATTGAATTTTGATAAATTTTAAGGAAGTTTTGCTCAAACATTAGGTCTAATACGTTTGCTGAATTGAAAAAAATGCTTTGATTGCTCGTCTGAAGCCGCTTGAAGACTTTGCTCGCTGGAAGGCTTCTGTTGACTAAAATTTTCTTCATTCCCGTCTTTTCGCAAAAAACATAAAGCCATTCGTCGTTGGGCTTCGTGCAGAAATGCTTCGCACTAACACCTCCTTCAAACGCTTCTCAGCGTTTGCTGTGATCGTGACACAATAAGAGATGGTGCCTGTGTCCATTCCCAGAAGGAATTGAACGTAAGTGGAAGTGAGCTACTTGAGCCTCCCTTTTCCCCTCCAAGCTTATAGAGAACGAGCCTTGCCTTAACAAAACACGTTTACTATGAATCCCGGTACATGTGGTCGTTTGATTTAGTTAGGTCTGATATTGTCACGGTCAGTGTTTGTGTTCAAATCTCATATTCAATTTATTGTTTTAATTTTTGTTTTTTTCGAGCAATGAGGGACCTCATTGAATTCTCAGACCCTTCTTTTAGGTTCAATTTGATCCAACCCCTAGCTGTGTTTTCGTATTCTTGCAATTTGTTGACTCCTCAAACCTGCAACCATACATAGGATCACAACATGTAACCCTCCTGGGCTCGTTAAGCTAATTTTATTTAATTGTTTTATTAAGAAAAATTTTAAACGACCGTTCCGCACTACATATCTCAGCGTTTGCCTCGCCCTTATATAATCATTCGCTGCTTTTATTTTTATGTTTATGTTTTCACCCTTCCTGTCCGTGCACTCTTCACCGGGGAATCACCGATGATTCACCGGGGAATCACTGATGATTCACCGTGGAATCACTGATGATTCACCGTGGAATCACTGATGATTCACCGCGGAGTCACTGATGATTCACCGGGGAATCACTGATGATTCACCGTGGAATCACTGTTGATTAATCGGGGAATCCCTGATGATTCACCGGGGAATCACTGATGATTCACCGGGGAATCACTGATGATACACCGGGGAGTCACTGATGATTCACCGGGGAATCACTGATGATTCACCGGGGAATCACTGATGATTCACCGGGAAGTCACTGATGATACACCGGGGAATCACTGATGATACACCGGGGAATCACTGATGATACACCAGGGAATCACTGATGATTCACCGGGGAATCACTGATGATTCACTGGGGAATCACTGATGATTCACCGGGGAATCACTGATGATTCACTGGGGAATCACTGATGATTCACCGGGGAATCACTGATGATTCACCGGGGAATCACTGATGATTCACCGGGGAATCACTGATGATTCACCGGGGAATCACTGATGATTCACCGGGGAAACACTGATGATTCATCTGGGAATCACTGATGAACATAGTCAATCATTAGTGATTCTTCGGTGAACCTGGCCTATTTTTGAGAAAATTTGTGAACATTTGAGAAAATTTGAGAAAATTTGTGAAATTTTCAGAAAATTTTCTCAAATTTGCTTAAAATTTCTAAAAAATGTTCTGAAAATTTATAACATTTTTGAAGCATAATTGATGTTTTTTATTCAAAAAATTGTTCAAACGACCTATTTTAGGTGTTTTAGGGCATCCTAAGGGCTGAATTTTCAGCCACCCGTTCATGCTTGGTTTCTTGTTGTTTTTTTCATCTGCACGACCTCTAATATGGTTCAGAATACACTTTACGTCGATTCTTATTAATTCTACACTCGTTTTGACTTGTTTGAACGTATTTTTTCTTAAAATAAAATTCTGGAAAATTTGAGAAAATTTGAAAAATTTTTCTCAAAAATAGGCCCTGTCGGTGAATCACCGGTGAGTCATTCGTGGATTCTAGGTCCACTAACTACTTCGACTACACTCTGCCACTACTTTCCTATAACCATGAGAATGGTTTATTTGTTCTGATTGGAGTGATGTTTAAGACCTACATTGGCTAGCTCATCTCCCATTCCACATTCAGACCAGATTGCCTAAATTTCGACTTTAACTTCAGGGTTTTTTCCCTGCCCTTTGTACACATAAAAAGCGTTGTCAAGACTTGCAGAACAGAATGTAAATGGAAAGAGGGCCATGCCTATGAAGGTGTTTCTTTTAGATTTATCAGGTTGGGTCGGACTCTTGTTAGCTAGATGCTTGCTCAGTCCACAGTGCCTGGTGATCGCACTCACCAACCGCTTGATGCGTCCCCTGTTCATGTTTTGCTATTCTCTAGCCCACTTCCCATCGGGCACCGGGAAGAAACACTTCATGTGCATTCCTCGATCTTAGGCGCTCCAATGGTTAGCGAATTCCGACATTACCCAACTTTTCATCGCTTTTACACATGCTTGGTGTGGGACGGGTATGAGAGAGATTCTGGCCCGCAACTTGATGAAGCCGATCTTTTCCTAGTTAGCTCATCTGCTCTCTCATTACCCTCCACCCCAGAGTGTGCGGCAACTCAGGTTGGTTCCATCTTCAACTCTTTTACCAGTATGGATGTCACGATAGACGACATGCACGCCTCACTATCAGAGCAGGTTATGACGTTTTCTCCTATAATACCATCTGTCCACCAACCATTTCCACAGATAATATTAAGACTCCCGTACCTCCTGAAGTTTCAGAGTGTTACTTTGGATAGAGCAAACCTCCCGTTATTTGCCTAATTGAGTTGCTATTAATCTGCGTTCATGTCATCACGAACCAAATGAAAAAAATTTTGAAAAGACACTTACGTTGACTGAATTCATTCAATTGATTTTTTTTTCACTGAATTAAATAATCTTTCTGTCTAGATATTCATGTTATTGGTCCTGCTACTGTATATTGGCTCATTTGTATTAATAAATAAATTTCGACGACGAGACCGAGAAGATTTATATTCTACAGATTACGATGAAATTTTAGTGTACCGAATCAGGTAAGTGTTGAAAATCATCCCTGAACGAGACGAATATTAAACCAATGAAATTTTCAGTTTGTGGCTGTGTACACTTTCTTTAGCAGTTGCTATTGGAGCTGCCCTACTGTTACCATTTTCTATAGCAAGCAATGAAGTTTTATTATTATATCCGAATAGTTACTACGTGAAATGGCTAAACAGTTCATTAGTCCAAGGTGAGGACGTACAAGAGAGAATTTCGGGGCATTTTTCGTTTGACATTTTATTTTCGATTCTAGGTTTATGGAGTTATGTGTTCTTGTTAGCAAACTTATCACTCTTCATATTTTTACCTTTCGCATATCTGTTTTCCGAGTCGTCAGGATTCGTCGGCCATAAGAAGGGAGTCATATCACGGGTATATGAGACATTTGTCGTTCTTGCCTTACTGGCTGTCGTAGTGCTTGGTATGACTTATGTGATATCAGCTGTAATTGATCCTGAAAGAAGTGGTTTCCAAACACTTATGAGTAAGTTTTGTGTACAAAATCGATTCTTTGTTCATTTCATTTACAATTTTGAATTTCATTTACAGATCTGGGATCCTACTATCTACCATTCTTATACTCATGCATTTCATTTTTGGGTGTAGTCGCTTTATTGGGTAAGTGAAATTTTACTGTGACTCTACATCCATTTCCATCGGTTTTTCGCTGCGAATGCGTTCCACTACTTTTTCGATGTACTCAATTTCTTTCGGATTATTTTTCTTAGCTTCGTTGATGCTTTTCTCAAAGTCTCTCATTTCTCCAAGCATGAAAAATCCATTGGCTCTGCACAACCAAGCGCGTAGATTTTTCTCATCCAATTTTTGAAGAACAAAGTCGCAATCGATGATGGCTCGCTTGTATGATTTTAACCTTAAAATGATAACACTTCACTAACCTAAGGGTTGCGTTGATTGTATTTGCTGTGGTCCCTGTGCTTAACAAGTAGACATGAGACATTCCTGCAGAGTCAACCCGAAGGAGACTAATTCAAACATTGGTATCTTAATTGGTAGCTTAACAGGAACGTTCAAAGGGAAAGAAAGAGAAATTTTAGTCTCCGCTCCTCAGGGTTGGTAATTCTACAACTACAACTACAACTAGTACTGGACTTGTCTGTCTCGGTCCCAACATTGGGCGAGTTGTCTATGGCACTGGAACCAGAAGGGCGGACTGTGTACTGAATCCCCTTCCTCGTGAGAGGTCTCGGCGTTCAGCCAACGCGAGGAAGTCCGCTCATCCACATGATCACTCTGGGACCATGCAGAAAAATTTCACTTCACAGGCACTCGCTAATTGGGCGTATCGAAATCTTGCCGTCATAAGGAAAAAAATGTTGAAAGAAAACCCATGAGGGTATTTCAGCGTAACGCACATAGTAGCGTGTGTTAATAAATCAATAATTTCTAAAAGTTTTGAGATTGTTCTAGAAGTTTCTGGAACTTTTCAGAATTTTCTATACATTTAGCTCAAAATGAATAGATACTTGGTACTTCTGCGCAGGGTTTTGCGGTGTTGAAAACCTACGCAGAAGTAGTAACAAAGTTTCTATTCATTTTGACCAGAGTGTCGCTCTCGATACCTGACGCAGAACCTGCCTGCAAGAGTTACCAAAGCAACTGAAGAAAATTGCATCACACGTTTGCTTATATAGCTAAAAGAGGTCGAAGTTAAGTATCTCGAAAATTCTTGACACTTTAACGAAGCGTATGATGCAATTTTCCTAATTTGCTTTTAGCAACTCTTGCATGGTGGATCTGGGAGTGGTGTAAAATGGTAGAAGTTGAAGAAAATTCTAGAAATTTCTAAAAAGTTCTAGAGAGTTCCAGAAAGTTCTAAAAAGTACTAGAACTTTTTAGAAAGTACTAGAACGTTCTAGAAAGTAGAAGAACGTTCTAGAAAGTACCAGAACGTTCTAGGAAGTACCAGAACGTTCTATATAGTACCAGAACGTTCTAGAAAGTTCCATTAAGTTCTAGAAAGTTTTGGAAATTTCTGAAAGGTTCTAGAAAGTGCTGGATGGTCCAGAAACTTCTAGAAAAATCTACATAGTTCTAGAAATTTGTAGAAATTTTTAAAAAGTTCTGCAAAGTTCAAGAAATTTCTGTGATTAACTTTTGAGAAAAATTTCGAGAACTTTTCCGAATTTTCGAGAAATTTCCAAATAAAAAAATTCAACCCCATCCCTCATCTTACGACTACTGCACTGACATAAGTATATGAGTTCCCCCACATCTATCCGACCCCTCTGCCTCCGCTATTTGTGCAAATCTATAGTCAAAGAGCTATCCAAAGACCGAAGTTTGAGCTCTCTAGGTGGTCTAGAAGCCTAGATATGTGTTGTAGGGGTAAGCCCTCTTTGGCCACTCTATCCGACCCTTCCCCCTCTGGCATTTTTACTAATCTAGAGTCTTAGAGCTTTCGAATGGCGCAAGTTTGATCTCTCTGGGAAGTCTAGGAGCTGAGATATGCGTGATACGGACAAAAGACAAACGGAAAAACGAGTATATAAGCGTTACTTACATGTGGGTTACGCTGAAAACCTAGCGAAACTCAGCGAAGATTTCATCGCCGAAAAAAATCAAATTAGCGACAAAAATAAAAAAAGATTCTCGGGGATTGTTTTGTTTAAATTTGTTGTTAATTTCATTTTTTTCGGCGAAATCGTTGAAAATTTTCGCTGATTTTCTCGAAGTTTTTTCCCCTTATGACGGCAGAATTCCTTGTCCGTGGGGAGTCGCGTAATTAACGCCATACGAATCATTCCTTATGCAAAGGGATGAGCCAATTTTGACCACTCTTACTATAACGTCAACTTTTTATTAAGAGAACTACGACTATCGCAATTTAGATGTCTCTTTTGAAAAGTTGGAACAAATGTTTGTTTGAACTTTCGGCATTTGTAGCAAGAAAAGTCTGACACGTTTCTTGGTGCAAAAATTGAAAGAAAAGATTTGTGATGATCGCTCAAATATCAAGGTCCCGCTGATTATAGAGAAGAGAACTTCATTTTTCTCCCTAGTTAGGGACCATTCAGTGCACCGCTACTAAGTGGAAGAGGGGCTTGACAAAAGCTTGCTGGCATGCATTGTAATGTATAATAATAGGCGAGCGAGGGAGGAGGGGGGTCAAGGAACTGTGTCTTCAGCATGCGCACTTATGTAAACGGATTTAAACTTACGCTAAATAAGCCAACGCTCGATTGTTGTAGATGACAAAACTATCTTTGATGTGATCCAATGCTTTGGTGTACATTACAACTGACTTTTCATATTCTTTTTCTCGGAATGCCTGGTTTCCAAGCCTAATAAATGAGAATTCAAATATCAGTAGCGAAATGTTAAACTTTTGGGAAGACGTAAAAAATGTTATCTTCGCCTAAAAGCTTTAGATTGAACAAAAATATGAGTCGGATTAATGAAAGAAATAACATCAGGTGACGCTATTCTCGAAGGCATTGGTCGAAAGACTTCGTGCTAGCTTTCCAGGAGTGCATACAACTATTCTTTTATAAAAAAGACATCCATAGAACTGTCAAATTCGCAGCTAACTTCACGGTAATGAGCTGCTATTTTATTTTAACAGTTCATATGGGCATGTAGTCTAGGACTTGCAGTTCTATTACATGTCGTAGATGTAACCACCTGACGTATTAAACTTCTTCTTGTTTTATTTGTCAATGGACGAAGACGTGTTTTCATTTCGCTGCTCGAGAGCAATGGATAAGTCGACAATTTATAATGCAATAACCTGCAGTACGATTTGTACTTAGCTTTTTTGAAAACTAAAGTTATTGGTATCTGCTTAGCATGAAGTTGGCGTCCATTCGAGAAGAGAACAATGTTAATTTGTTCGTCTAAAGTATAGACAAAACCCACAAACGACGACGTCGCGCTAGACGCTTGACAGAGACATTAACAAATTAATTGTCGTTTCCTTGCAATGTGATGTGTCAATTTTTAATTCTTCATTCTGGCTGGTTTACTCACACATCACATCAAACTGAATCATTTAAAAGCCATTACAAAGTCTTCACCGGGATATGGTGACGAAATGTCAAGTGATTTTGACATTTGCTCACATTTGAGAATGAGAAGTGTATCTGTGGAACCCAGCCGCAATATCAAGTCTCTGGCGCTTAGATACACACATAGCATATAAACACTAAAGGTAATGCAAATTAACAAAAACGTCCGGGACTCAACTTTCAGGTGAATATGTCTACGTAATGTTGGTAATTTTGCACGCATGGCAAATTTGCTTTCTCAAGTTGCAACACATGAAACAATTTAAATACTAAACCAAGCAGTAGCGACAACATAAGAAATCTATATTCACCTCAAACTTGGGTCCCGCATTTTCAAAGTATATAAACAGAGAAGGTAACGCAAATGCATTGTTTTTCGTGGCACACGACTTTGAGGTGAATATATCACCGTCATGTTGCATACATGGAGAATTAGTTTTATCAAGTTACGACACATGACAGAATTGTATATAAACAACACAGTTCCAACAACATTATCATACTAAAATGTTACCGATACAACTTAACAAATACATGTTCACCTCAAACTGGTGTGCCGTAGAAACTCTGATCCGTTGACGATTTGCGCTACCTTCTCTGTTGATATACTTTGCCGCATTTACCCTTACCCGCTGAGCGATTGCGTTACCTTCAGTGTTTAGTTTATATACTTTGGATACACATCCACAGTCGTCAAATCTGTGCAGAGATGTGAAGTGGTGAATTTCTCTATTGTCTTCCTTTTGTTGATATTTTCTATGTGTAGAGTAGTGGGTCCAAAAAATAAAGTTGTGAGAAAAAGTTTCTATGGGTCGGACGAGATCTGAAGCGATTTGTTGGGCGCTCAATGACGAAAAGTGAAAAATTCACGGAAATCGTGAAAAATCAAGGTTTTCGTAAATTTGATATGCCTCATTGACCGTCAACTTGAGTGTTAGGACAAGTTTGATTATTTTTTAT
>WJQU01001905.1:0-36977 GCA_029228625.1 Pseudolycoriella hygida | reverse complement strand
CTAAAGGTATTCACACGTTAGCAATCCATAACAGTATAATAAAAACGGAAATGTAGCTAATTGTTTTGTGCTTATCTATTTCTTTCGGACATAAGAACTGGGGAAACTCAGAGATAGCTGACAAGGTCGAAATTTTCGGAGCTAATTTTTACACTTCTCCAACAAACTTGCATATATGTTGAATGCGGAAGTTGAACTAGAAATGTTACGAAAATATTTCTTAGGTTACAATACGTGTTTCTTTGAGTGCATGAACATTTGGATCGCAGTATCGAAAATAACTATTAGACTTTTGACAAATGCGAGGTAGCAAATAATGTAAAGAAAACAAAATTCAACTTGAAAATATTCCAATAGGTCATTAACATACTTGTAGCATGAAATGTTTTAACGATGTTCTCGTTCTCACCTATACTTAAACACATAAATTTAAATCAAATTTAACTTTGTGTCATTTACCAATTCAAATTACAGATTGACAAATTGTTAACTCGCAATAATAAATGACAACATATACAGTTCTATGTTTCAATATTTTTTTTAAGTTATCTAACCACGTAATTTCTAATTTTTGATTGCACAAGCCGATTTTTTAACGCTACACGACACGTAGGCTTACAACTAAACAAATATTTTTGTTGAAGGTATTTTAGATCATCCTAAAACGTGTTTGTGATTTAGATTGATTTGACGGTTGAATTCCCTTTCACCCTTTCTTATCGTCTGCATTCGAATCGAATTATCTAATCATATTTTCGAATTTCACATACGCGTAATGAGTTCCGTTCTTGAAACCATTTATTTACTTCAGAATGCGTAGTATGTAAATCGTTCATATGGCTGATGATCCAATGTGAAAGAGGTCTCTGCACTGACGAACACTTCACAACATTAAAATGAAGGTTCATTTCAAAAGTTGCGTAATTTACATGTGTATCTCGTAAAAGACTTCATAGCCATATGTCAGGTTGCGGTATAATTTACCTATCAGTGGAATTTATATTATTGTGTTTTTCTGTTTTGTAGATATTGTCACGGAATGTAATCCTCGTTATCAATGCTTATCAATACATGTAGAAATGAACAAGCGAAGTAAGTCACTACCTTCAAATTGTTATTATTTCCTTAGTTACCATGTCGGAGATATCACTTCAAACAATGGTATACGTGCAATAGAAAATCAATTTCATAAGAACAAAACTCAAATGCAGTGAATTGATACAAAAGCTTCGATTCAATGACTGAAACCTACATTGTAGTGAGTTATTTAGTAAAAATGAATGGGCTATACAACTCTCTGTCTGATTGAATAGTTTTTTTTATTTCAAATTCACTTGTACCGATTGCAAATGTCTAATAAAATTAAATTTTTAAAGTGAAATTTATAACAGATAGTCTTACAGATCGCAAAAGCAAACGAGAAGATCGGTGGCTTATGCGTCTCAACGCAAATCTTTTGTTGGATGTGCATTTGGTTGCAGGTCACACACTTCACATTTCGAGGTGATGCAATGCCATACTTTTTTTTTGATTTATCAGGTTTAGTCCCTGGGTCCCGAGACACAGATCTCTGATCCTTTGTTTCTTTAACTGTCTAAGACAAGTCTAAGTCTAAGACAAGGCATATCTGGCGATTCGATCAAATAGTCACCCAGGATCCTGCGCCTGAGGGAAGAGAACCTTGGATATTCACAAGTGATGTGATAGCCTGCGACACTGGATACTGGGAAATTAGACGAAAAAAATTACATGTGACACGTCGAAAATCGGGAAATCGCTAAAAATCGGGAAATAGCTAAAAATTCGGAAATGTATGAAAATTGGGAAATAAATAAAAATCGGGAAATGTGTAAATGAAAATTGGGAAATAAATAAAAATCAGGAAATGTATGAAAATCAGGAAATGTATGAAAATCCGGAAATGAGTGATAATCTGAAAATAAATGAAAAACGGGAAATCAATAAAAATCGGGAAATGTATGAAAATCGGGAAATCGCTAAAAATCGCGAAATTAATGAAAACGGGAAATCAATAAAAATCGGGAAATGTATGAAAATCGGGAAATAAATGAAAACGGGAAATCAATAAAAATCGGGAAATGAATGAAAAACAAGAATAGTAAAAATCAGGAAGTGATTGAAAATCGGAAAATGGATGAAAATCGGGAAATGAATAAAAATCGGGAAATAAATGAATTCGCGAAATAAATGGAAACGGGATGAAAATCGGGAAATGGGTGAAAATAGGGAAATTAATAAAAAGGCTTGCAATAGTTAAAAATCAGAGAATAACTAATGTTTCAATTTGACTTCATTCCTCTGCGTTTGAGATTATTCTGTAGGCATTAGCCATTTGGCTGGCGCTCTGTTGTAGAGGGCGATTGAAAAATATTACACTTTTATAAAGAAAGCTTTAAAAAAAAATTCGCTTGCTCCGCTCGCGTCTTCATAATAATTATTAATTACAAAGAAGGAATTTATATTTTCTACATTATATACATTCACATGTATCATCGTTTTCAGATTTTTTCTATTGTTACAACAATGGCAAAACAGCTGAAAACGATAAAACGAGTGAATGTGTAGAAGTAGAATGTAGAAAATATAAATTCCTTCGTTGTATAGCATATTGGAACTCAATAAGAATTTTTTAATCAAGGAAAAAAATCGGAAGAAACTCCAAAAAAATTATATGATTATCTATCGGTTGTCCTTCGCGCTGAATACCTGCAAACTCAACTAAACGAGGATGGTACGTAGAGGTAACACTATCTTCGAAATTGGGAAATTTGGTTACCAAAATTGGGATATTTTGCTTTCAAAAACGGAAAATTTAGCCTAATTTTAGCAGATACCGGGAAAAATCGGGAAATCGAATTTGGATACCGGGAAAAAAACATTTTGTTCACACGCGTGATAGCCCGTCTCCTCACTTAGGCCACAGGTACATAAGTGCTAACGATCCTGGTCCTGTAATCGCTCCCACTACTCTTTTCATGAAATACCGGCCCGTGTTCGACAGTTCACTCACCCGTTTAACATCAGGCACTGGGAAGAATCGCTTCGAATGACACATTACAACTTGTGCAACATCCCAAAAACAGCTAAATATTGAATTCCAAACGAAGAACATTTATATGGGGTTTCTGCTGCATGATTTTTTTCAAGGACCTAGAGTCCTAGAGACTCTGGTCTTCAAAGAAAAATTATTACATTTCTAGATAATATTACTCTGATTTTAGGAAGGGTTTGTATTTACCGCATTTGTTACCGCATGATGTTAATATCTCTATTGTCAGCTCTCTGACGAAAAGTAAAACTTTCGTAGCCTTTCCTGATGTATGATCTCGGTGATACTTGGTTTGTTCAGGCACATGATGCGTATTGTCACACTCGTCCTTCGGTGTCACACATCTAGTGCCTTAAAAACAGTAACAACTCGGTATGACATTAGATAAGTATTACTCAACGCCAGGGAATATCTCAAAATTTTTCCAAGTAATTTTCAAAATTATTACTCAGAAAATTTGGAAAATTTTTGGAAATACGATTTTCCAAAAATAGGCCCTGATCTGCGCTGTATTTGTCAAGGGAGATAAATCATACGTTACTTCATTCTGCCAACTTTTGTTTTTGGCTACTTTTCTGAGGAAAATTGAATAATAAATCACTCGCCTTCGATTTTAGATACAAGATTCACCCTCGTAAAAAATCAATTTTCCCCAACAGCGTATTGTACTATTCACATAATACGGCCGATTAGCCGCATTAGCGTAGCGTTGACATCTTCTTGGTGTTATTTGAGTTACAATGGAATTCCAAAAAAACGCTTGTAGTGCGGCGTGGGCTCATCATACAAAATTTCATCTAGAAATTCATAAAATTTCGTGATTTTAAGCAAAAACCAGCTGAAGCCGAAACGAACAAATGTAACAATCATTTTGAATCCGACTGAACACATAGACGGTTGACAATTTTTTAACTCTGATATGACATAGGCAACTCGGGGATCCCAATTTATACCTCGTGTATTCATCGTATGCGGGTGTAAGCAGCTGAAGGCAGTAAAGCGTAAATTCAGTAGATTTTAGACATTTCGAAGTACAAAAAAATATGATCTTTGTGTGTATTTGGAGGTTTTGCCAATTATAAAAAAATATTCTCAAATTTGGAAATGTAAAGGGGAAATTTATGGTATATCTGTCTTTTGTCTTGAAGAATTTTATTCAATTTAATTCTTTTAGTTTCATTTAAAATGAAATTAGGCTTTGTGTTTATTTGAAATGAGATACAATTACTTTTCCAATTGCATAAATTTTGTGGTTTTCAGAGAAAAGTTTTCAAATTTATGGTTGTTTGTAATTAAATCGAAATTAATTACAAAAATGCAGCAACACATACGTTTTGTGGTTTTAAAAGAAATTAATTTGATGGTCGGTTGATTGTTTCAACTCCTTAAAAAGTTTGCATAAATGTAACATCTTTATGCTCAATTCTATTTTGCATAGGGGGATTGCAGGCACACACAGTATGTCCAAAATCTGAAATATCAACTTTTTACAGATCATTGGTACTATTATTGTGTGTCCCAGATTGTCTGATTTCGAACCAACAAAAATTCTTCTGAGAATCAAACCTCACTAGCCTAACTGGTCAGTAAACGTGTAAAAAAACAGGTAAATCAACTGGTAATATGTAGAAAATGTCAATATTTCCATACAAACGTTCGACATTGCCTACAACAAAATCAGTTTTATTGGCTGGGGCTCGCCCCTATAACTGATCTGGTAGAACAGTCAATGTACAAGACACTATCTAAAAGTAGGGAGTAACAAACACCAACAAGAGAACTGGTTACTTACATATATGAAAGAACCCTCACATGCACCTATGACACGTATTATGTGTATTGTATACCATAGAGACGTATATGTATGTACTATCGTATAGGTTGCCTAAACGGCCTGTAGATGTCGTCTACAGACAATACGTGCACTAGAGGTATGGAGCCCGACCCGAATCGAGCCGATCCTAAATTAAAGCCCGATCGCCCGGAAACCTCTGGTAGCTCGGCCCAGTGCGAATCGAACCCGATTCGAAATTAAAACCTGAAGTCCTACCGCCCGAAAAACGCTGACGACCCAGCCCGACCTGAACCGAATCTAATCCGAAATTGAAACACGAAATACGACCGACCATCATTACCAAAATGTACTCACAACAATGTCATTACTCATACATTGCAATACATCATTGTTTCAGAGTCGATTTGGATATTTTAGGTGCATTTTCAAAAAAAAATTTCGTAGCAATATTATCGAGCCCGCATCGTAGACGGGTAAAAGGTATACACCCGAAACCCAACCGACCGGGATTTTGTAAGCTCGAAAACCCGAAACCGAAACCCATGAAAAGTAGTTATGGTTCGGGTCGGACCGGGTTGGGGCGAGTTTTTTTCCGAATTTCGGGCAACCCACTCAACTCTGACGGGCACTCCTTACATAGCACATGCGCGACATATTCATTTGTGGTCGACGTGTGAATTTGTAGAAGCATCAGAAATTAGACTATATATAATTCATCCGAATTTGTCAGTGATTTTCCCCTCGATTTCATTGTTTCTCTGAAAATGTAAGTAAGAAGAAAACAAAGATAACGGAGAGCTACATTAGTCACGGTCAATTGTTCCTTATATATGACCTTCTTTAATTAATGACACGTATAAAGCTAATACAATCAATTAATAGACTTTGTGTATGATTGCTACATAGAGCTGCTGTGTGTCTTACATTTTCTACAAACAGATTTTCGATTAATTTAACATTGAAAAAAGACAGCAGAAAAAAAACGTTACAGGTGAACACTGCAGTGTCATGTCGATAGAAATGAAATGTAACATTCAAGCGTATAAATTTGATTTGTGATGTGTGCACTCATTAATTTATTTTTTATTTTTACATGAATTTCAGCAAATATAGAGAAATCGATGATAATGACATATTGAGACAATAAAAGTCTATGCAATTTAAATGCACATTCGAACTGAACCGACGCACTAATTGTATGTATCTTGAACATATTACCGCTACCTTCTATTGATCAAATTTATATATTTATATTGTCACGGACACAAAAAAATCATGGGAATACTCAAACTAATTCTACTTTTCACCGAGTTCATTTCCAATTAACGTTCTTCGTAAAAAATATAATTGCTACATTTCAACCATGGACATTTGTCATTGCTAATAGAAAATTGGTTTGTTTCAATTTGACGGCAAAAGTAGGTTCAAAATATGTATTTATAAAAACAGCTTTTTTTTCGTTGACAAAAATGGAATGGAATTCAACGAAACGACAAAAGTTTGTAGTATGTCACCGAATGTCTGTTTGAGATAGGTTATTACCACCCACAAAGAATCGCCTCCATCACGGCACCGTCACGGTTGATTACCTTTTATAGGAGCTACTCAGAGAACAAGCAAATGATGTAGTAACTGTAAACATCCACTGGCCCAGCTATTTGCATGCACCGGTCTATATGACATCTTCCATTTGTCATAAAGAACGAATAGGGTAGTCCAAGAGGGCGGATTAGTTTGATTTTAACTCGTCTCGGACACTGCTGTCAAGCACTTTTGAATGAAAATAATCGAGAGAGGACGGAATAGCTTGAATTTCACTTTTCTCATTTTGGAATGACATTTTTATTTATCTTTTTGGACCCGTACGAAGTACAAAGGTCCTATACGTTTACTACAAACAATTTTATAGTAACATGGGGTAGATCGAGGTGGGAGGGGGGGATGCATCTATTATCGTCTAGAGATGACGAATCAGCAGTAAAAAAAATGTCCGTCTGTCCGTCTCCACTTTTTTTTCCAAACGGCTCAACCGATCCGCCAAAAATTTTTTCCCCTGAAAGATACATGTTCGAAGATGAGCAAAATCGGCCAAGAAGTTCCGGAGATATGGTCGAAGAAGTGGATGCCGGACATGAAATTTTCAAGGGTCGATGAAACTTTTTCGCAAATATCTCAGAAAGAATAGCACGGAATTCCTCATTTTGGTGTCAAATGAAAGCATTTGATGTCACAAAACTGGGAATCGGGTCAGGGGTCTGGTCACTGGGCCCAAAGAAATGGACGAAATTGAGATTCTTTGCCATATAAGAAAATAGTTTTTCGTCTGTATTTCCTTAACTATGCAATATGGAGATTTACTGTCAAAGGCAAAGTTGTAGAGAATTAAATTTAAGCGAACACGTGTTCCAAGGTTTTGGCGAAATATGGCCCAATCCTGGTATATGGCCACTTCCATATTTGTCCATATTTAGGCAGGATGACCCAAATCTCCAGAACTATGAGAGTTAGAAAGTTGGTTCCAAAGACGAAGTTGTAGAGAATCAAATTTAAGCGAACACGTGTTTCAGGGTTTTGGGTAAATGTGGCCCAGTCCTGGTATATGGCCACTTCCATAATTGGGCAGGATGACCTGAATCTCCAGAACTATGAGAGGTAGAAAGTTGCTTTCAAAGGCAAAGTTGTAGAGAATAAAATTTTAGAGAACGTGTTTCAGGGTTTTAGGTAAAAATGACTTAGTCCTTGGATATAAGCTTTTCTAGATTTGAATGGTCTGAGACGTACTTCGGTAGGGCCTTTGATATTACCTTGGGTAATTTCTTTGGTTTTTTGAAATTCTTACAGTTATAAAAGAACAGAAAACGTTGCTTATTTGTATGTTTAGATACGTTCGAGTCTCTTTGCCACATCTATTCTGATACGTACGGGTCACAGCAGTCTCGAGGCAAATCTCATTGAAGTGGTTCAAAATCACTCTATCTACATGCAATGACGCATTTTCGGATGGGAGATTGAGTAAAACAGTATACAGTGGGGGTTGCTTAGTGAGTCATCCATTCTGGATCATTTCGTGACACTCGCAGACTAATTCGTGTATTTGGAAGCAACTCGCTTTCAAAACTGTTTTTTGACTCGTACAGTCGTATACCTCGCCTTCGACTCGGGATACAAACTCTACACTCCTCAAAAAACAGTTTTCAAAAATTTTTCCTTGAAAACATCTCCTTGAGTTTGGCACATTGCGCAAAATTGATCCCTCATGTAATGACTTACTTCCGCACCCCCGCCGTAATCTACTCTTTTTTTTGCAATTAAAGAATTTCATTTCGCAAATTGAATCTCTGAACATCTTGAGAGCTTGGTAACGATTTCTCCTTCTTTTTAAAGTCGATTCAACGAATTTGACAAAAACAGAAGACGCCATTTTACAGATATCAAATCATAGAGAACTTCAGATTTGCCAACTAAACAGCAGCAAAAACGGTTACGATAAATTTGTATGGGAAAAGTTTCTAAAAGCATCAGAGTGGCTTGCAAATTTAGTATGTTTCTCATGTTTCTTTCTCTGAGTCCGTTCTCAATAAAACGTTCTGTAGTCAAATACGACGTTCTCTGACCGCCAAAAAGGTACAAGAGTTAAGCAGAAAACAAACGATAAAAAATAAATTATGAATTGCTGGGATGAGCGATTTCGTTGTATTTCGATCAATGTTCAGAATCGACAACTGTCAACACCGATTTCGGAAAATTAGAAAGTCAATTAATTGCGATTCTCCAGTCAAAGCACACACGTATTTTGGCCATTCAAAATATATGTAATGTAAGGAACAAAAATTTCTCCTGAGTCGTCCAATAGTCCAAATTTTATGTTCTATGTAAAAATTGTTCACAACTAAAATATATAATTTTCTGCCGAACGTATGATTTAGCAATTTCCTACGATTAAGGCAGTATTTCCGTTCCTTACATTACAGGCGTCACTGTTTACATAGAATGGAAATTTTCATCAAAATTGCAAATTCGTCGTATTTCCATGATTCTTATGTCTCAGAATTGCTGAGATCGACAATTCAAATTGGTCGTTTGTGTTCTCCTTTATTGATCTAACGAAAGTACTTTTTTAGACACAAGACGTGTAATAATTATGACTGAAGACCGCAGTCCGAGTTTCAAAATACACATCATGTGTTAGTTTTAGTATCAGTACACTTATAGGCGATGGGCATGATGAGTATAAAGAATTCAATTAAATTATCAGATTACTCATATAAAAGTTAATTCTTCTTAAATTGATGGATTATTCGTTTGAATTAATCCTATTCTCTGCTGATAAAGTAGGTGGCATCCGATTATGATTTTCTTATTATGAAAGTAAATTCAATTTACGGTTCTTCTGGCGCATAATTAGATCTCAACAGTATAAAGATTACCTTTATTGCTTTTGCATCATCTCTTATCTGGCAAACAAATACGACTTAATTTCCAAAGCAAAAGTATAAAATGCAAAGTAAAACGGATTGTATATCTTAGATTGATCCGACTTTCAAAGTGTTCTCTCGAGCAGGGCCTATTTTTGAGAATTTAATTCCTAAAAATTTCGTAAAATTCTAAGAAAATGCCTAAAAATTATTACAAATTTCTAAATTCTTAAATTTGAGAATTAAGGAGTTCTTTAAGAATTACTCAGAAAGAAATACTCAGAATTTTACAATATTTTTAGGATTAAATTCTCAAAAAAAGGCCCTGCTCTCAAGGGGCTGTTCATAAATGACGTCACGCTTGCTATAAAATCCACAAAGTTCATAACTCCAAACTGGTGAGACATTTCGTTTATAGTACTCCGGCTACCCCCCCAAACACACCCCCTGTTTGGGGGGTAGCCAGAGTCCTATAAACATAATTTGCTGTCCTGCATGAGTTATGACCTTTTTATGGATACCCATTTTTTATAGCAAGCGTGACGTCATTTGTGAATGGCCCTCAAGTATTTTTATGAAATGGTAATGGCTGCTTGTGTTCCGTTGATATGACAAATAGTCGCTTCCTCCGCATTTGTTTTTGTCCCGCGTTTGTAAAAATGTAAGTTAGAAAACAACGTCCACAAACGATAGTGGTTGTTCGCGTACCTGATCAGTTTACAGTCATTTGAAAAATACCTGACTGACAACATTAACATGCGTGCGTAATGTTAAATTTACCTCAATGATGCCAGTTAGGAATGTACCTTTCAAATGATCAGACGATTTTGGGCTACGTAAACATAACTATACGTGTAGAGAGTCTGAAAGTAAGCGATGAAAATAAACCTAATACGATAGATAAACCATGTCACTGTAATTCCTCACAATCATTTCTATCTCTTCTACAAACTCTTTTGAAATATAATTGAAACCCTTCAAATTGTTCACCCCTCTGATTAATTCTCACGTTTAGGAATCCTCATAGGATTAAGTAAACACATTTAAAAAAAATATATAGAAGTTTCCACCTCTCGGTTGGGTTAGGCCCCTTGACTGAAAAATTATTAGAAATACTTTACATATTTGCGGAGAAATGTTTGCATAAATGCCGACGTAAACCAAACGTAACGAAAAACCGTTTGTTATTGTCCACGCGTGCACAGTACAAATTGCGTTCACGTCTAAACTTTTGTATGTGGAGATTGTTAGATAAGTTGGATTGTCATCATGTGCTACTTTTGGAATTTCTTGGACTGTGAATGATTTTTGATGAAATTTTTTGAAGAATTGCAAATAGCCCATTCTTTATCATTTGATCCTACTATCCCATCGTAATTCTTGTATTACTTTGATAGTCACATTAATGATCGACTAACACTATCGATACAAATATTATAGACCTTTTCCCTCAGTGTACTTTTCATTTATAAGCTTGACGTTTAAAACGTCACTTTGACAGTTTGAATAGAAATAAAGTCATCTATTAGTTAACAGTCAACTAATCAAGTATCAACTATACAGTTTAAAGTCAATTATCACATAAATAATAATACTACGCCGTTACAGCCCGTCCGGGACAAAGGCTAGATCATTTTTTATTTACTAGTCCCGCAGATTTTGTTATGAGCTTTTGCCCAGATGGATTCTTCAGTGAGATCCTTTCGTTACCGAAGTTTTTACTGTGTCAGTGGTAAACTACACAAAAACCTACTACAATCTATGATGTACTGGGTGCGGAAACTAATAGGACTTAGAGTGCCGGTTGATGACATAGATGAGACATGTGTTTTACCGGCAGGTCAATTATCACACTGATCATGATCAGTCATAGCAAGTATGCGCTTCAAGTAACTTATTGAGAAAAAACAAATTGTTTTTTGTACTATTTTACATAATTCACCAATATTACTTACTATTAGTCATTACTAAAAATTTATTAACATTTATATACATTTTCAAACTAACGGCCACATTCTACAGGAAATTTACGTTTGACATATTTGATTTTATCACTATATATGCGATTTTATAGCAAAATTTGCGGAAGTTGTGAATATATCGCAAAATTTTGTGATAATGTCTCATTCTTAACTTCAGATTTTTATGTGGAATTTGTGTGTAAAAGAGGGCGAATCGCCGAATGGGATTTGGTAAAAAGCAAAATCTTTTTAATTTCAATTTTTTTCGTTAAATTAATTGATTGGCCGTTCTGTATTTTCGACTATTTACGAGTTATTTAAAAAAAACGAAGAAAAAACTTAATCAGCATCCCTCATTATCAACTATCAACGTTTTTGTGTTTTTTTTTTTTTTGAATGTTTTCTGAGGGGTTAACAACTCAAGGAATTAGGTGGGAGAGGCGTTAAGGTCAAGCTCCCTCTGGTCGATTCCGGAAGGCATCCCGATGCCAAAAATATTGGCTACCTATCAAAATCCAGGGGCTAAAAATCCGGTTGACAAAATCCGGAATATTCAAAATCCGGATAAATCAAAATCCAGAATATTCATAATTGTACTCAAGTACTCAGTACTCAAAATGCCGAAAATCTAATAAAGTCATTGTAACTGCAGTAAAGAATATTAAACGTCACATAAATTTCAATTTGGCACCAGGCTCCTGCTGCCCTCTACGTTGACAGTAACATATGATGAGTAGGCAGCCTGGTGCCGCGTTGAAATTGATGTGACTTATAATATTCGTAGCTGCGGTTTGGATAACATTAACAGATTTTTGGCACCAGGCTACGTTCTTTATGGTTACTTAAACATATCAAGTAGTCAACCTGGTGGCGAGTTGGAATGGAGTGCATAGTAATGTACTCGTTTTACACTCCAGAATTGTCATAGAAACCCAGTTTGAAATGCAGACCTCTGTTTGTTGCAATTTTTCTCCATGAAAATGTTCTAGAAGTTCAGGCACTAGACAAAGGACCGGTATAGTGCCTGAACTCATTATTTCATCGTCGCGTAGAACATTTTCATGTAGTAAAATTGCAATCAAAATTGCATCAAAACAAATTACTGCGTTCGCCGACGATGCCGATTTAATGGGACGGGGAACGATTGCGATCAAGGAAATGTTTGTCGAAATGGATAGGGAAGCAGACACTATTGGACTGGAAATCAGTGAGGATAAGACGAAATATCTTACGCTAGACAGGAAACAGGGATCGCGTATTAGACAAAACATCACAATTGACGAATACAACTTCGAAGTTGTCCAGTCATTCAAGTACCTCGGCTCAATCCTAAACACTGAGAATGACGTAGACGAAGAGATCAAGACGAGACTGATGCAGGGAAATAGATGTTTCTACGCACTGAAACACCTGTTTAGAAACTCGCTGGTCAGTCGAAAAACGAAACTTCGCCTATACAAGACCCATCCGACCTATCGGACCATACTGATCCGACCCATCGTAATGTACGGCTGTGAAACATGGTTTTTGACTCTGAAGCAAGAATCGCTACTGAACTGCTTTGAGAGGAGAGTGCTAAGATCAATATGCGAACAAGGACGATGGAGGATAAGAACGAACAGAGAGCTGACAGAAATCTACGGGGACGAAACACTAGTCGATGCTACTAAATCTGCCAGACTGCGATAGGCAGGTCATGTAGCGAGAATGGACGAGGATCGAATGCCAAAGAAGGTAATGGACCGAAACTTCGACAACAACAGAGCCAGAGGAAGACCCCCGAAGAGATGGCTGGATGGTGAAGACGCGCGAAAGTTGGACGTTGGGCAGTGGAGAAGTCTGGCCCAGGATCGCTCCAGATGGCGAAACGTTGTAGAGTCAGCCACAACCCGCTTGGGTTAGTAAGACTGATAAGTAAGTAAGTAATTAAATATTTGTTTGACCAATTAGTATCAATTATAGAGTCGATTCGATCAAACAGGAGGTAAAATGACAGGCAAATTGATACTCGAATTGTAAATTGACTTCATAATAAATAAAATGAATTTGAATTGAGTGGGACACCATTTTACCGAGTTGTTAACCTCTCCATATTTTCCAATCCATTGGTCCAATATGGCGAAAATTCGAACTGTAGGACATCGTGATACCTTCAATTTCACATTCTACAGACATTTTCCAATATTTTCCGTTGTCATAATACTCCGACTTTCAGCAAAGGAAATAAGAAATGGTAGACAAATTGATTACTTCAACAGTTCAATGTTGTTAACAAGTTTGCGTATCTCAAGATTAGTATTTATATTATGGAAGTCGTGTACAGACAGACGGACAGATCAAGGTTGATAGATTGATTTGATTCTTTTTTTCCCCGAGACTTTCGCCCTCGAGGTGATTTTATAAACTTTCAAAAAGGAATCCAAAAATTATAACTTTCATGGCATGTGTAAAATATACGTTTACAAATAGGAAATGCCACGAAAATTGAATGCTTTACTTTATATTTAAAGAAATCAACAAGAAAATTACCTCCTCGTGAAGAAAATATTGGTGAAGGCATTACTTAACTCAAACGGTAATTACGTTGTTTAGATTCATAAACGCTTTTTTTTCGTAAATCCATGGAAAATTTTAATGCACGCATGTGTATCGCATTCTTCGTCAGTTCATTTTGAAATTTATTTATATTTAAGCGCATACATGGCGTTCTGTTTATTACAAAAATGTGGTTAATATCAAGCATATACATCTTAACTGCACCTTTTATGTGATGTATTGATGTGCAGTCACACACATCCATAAATATAATAGTTAATTGATACAGCAAATAATAAAAATCTCGAAGAAGTGATCAAAGACAGAAATTACTTGAAATGAACATTTTCAATGATTTTTTACAATGCTAGGGAAGTGAGTTATGGTTGTACTTAATTTAACATTGTTTGCAACCTTAGACGAAACAAATACAGAGGAAATATTATATTTGGTTAGGAAATTTCTTTGTTTTCGATATGTTTGCCCGTATGTCTATTGATAGTTGCTGTTACGCATAAATAAATTTACAAGTAGCATGGTTGGTATCAGATTTACAAACAACGCAAATCACAGTTTCAACAAAGAAATTAATTGAATTACAGAAAAAAGTCAGCTTGCTGGTCTTGCATTCGAAATAGTATAAGCGATCAAATTTCAAGTGGCGTCAATCAAGAAATGTTTTAAACAAAGAATTATTTACGCTGAATTTACTCTAGTAGTAAAACATTAGTCCCCCAATTTTTAATTTTTAAGCCCGTATGAAGTGATGTAGTGATGTATAGGTTTAGAGTTGCGGGGTATGTTGCATTTCTCGGACACAGTAAAAGGGAGAACTGCCGTCTTAAGCCAAAGCAGCATATCGCATTTGTGTCCTTGCTAATAAAAAAACTTTCGAGAGCTTTGAGCTTCTATTGTATTGCAGTGGAAAACCTCACTTTTCCAATGGAATTCAAAAGAAGCTCAAAGCCACCGAAGAACATTGGGGCACAGTTCTGATGCGATACGTTGTTTTGGCTTAACACGGCAGAATGAACAAAAAACATTAATATTAGCTGGTCAAAAACATTTCAACAATGGGGTTTCACTTTCTGTCAGCAGAAAAGTAGCTGGAAGGAAGTCTCACCTGAAATTCTACGAGAACTAAAAGAGTTTTCATAGATCAGATTTAAGGATACAGTCAATGCTCGGATGTCATTTTGTCCGACATGTTGCTTGAAATTTCTATAGAAAGAGAAGAAGGCTATATTGCCGTGCAACGCATAAAAACCTTGTGATGAAAGAGAGAAAAGATTTTAAATGGATTTTTTCATGCGAAATCTTTTCTCTCTTTCATCGCAATGTTTTTATACGTTACACGGCAGTATATGTATATGTAAATTCGAGCGTTTTTCCCCTGCCCCACATTTCTTAAATTTCCAAAATTTATATTTTCGAAAATTTAAAACCTTTTCGTAGATCCAAATTTTTCAAAATTTCAGAATTATGTTGTAAATGGTGGATTCTATTTCAGCATTAGTACAGTCATAACATAATTTGTTTAACAAAACCTCATCATAATAAATAAAAAATCTCCTCTATACCGTCACACGACCGGAACGTTCCCATGATTGCTGCCGCATTTCCCCTCTGAATTGCCAAGCTCAACCGCTGTTTGAGGAATGACTTCGATCGCGTTTCATGTGTACTCAACTTCAGCCTTTCGCCGAGCTCTTCGAAGAATGCGATAGCGTCACTGCTCCAAGGACCCATTGTCTCAACCGCGAAAGGAACCAGGAAGTAGTTTTGGTCAATGAGCTTCTGATACTGTGCTGTGCTCTTGCTGAATGTCAGGTTACTAGAAGCGAATGTATCATTGCAGGTCGCATCCCAGACTAGTGAACTTCCACGCGCCCATGGGATTAGTTACATGCCGTCCACTCTTTTGTCATCGTCTGTAAACAGTTCTACTGGTGGACTGATGGCATGGCTGGATGAGACGGACCCGGATGTAACTGGTCCCAGACATTCAAACTGTCTTGATAATCGGCAATTTCTTCAGCTTGCAGCGTTGATTGATGTAACAAGATACTAGCAAGAGAAAAAGTTGCGTTTACCGATGACAGGAAAGCCGGCAGAGCTTTATCCTGAATCCTTCTGACTCCAATGCCTCCTTGGTCGATTCGAAGCGATGACATGATCCACGCATTGTTGTCCAAGTTGGAATTGGTTAATTTCTCTAATGTTGTCTTTATTCGATTGTCTGCCACTTCTAGGAGATCTTTGTGATTCCAGGTTGGCGTCGTTCTGAGCAGGAAAACTAGTTTTGGGATGGCGAAACAGTTTTTGAGGATGAAAAACGCTATGTGATAGTTGTCAAGTTTCAACAACCGTTCGAATAAAAGCTCTAACTCATTGGTTCTTCTTTTTTTTTGAAAATATTGTCGAAAGTATTTTCTGAAATCGGGGCTCCTAGGAGCGTGAGTTCGTTAATGATGCAAATTCCGGGAGACAGTTGATCAAATCTATTGGCTATATCACGATTCACGATCCACTTCTGATACGAAGAACAGCTTACATTTGGTGGGGTTTATATGAAGACCAATTTTCTTGCATTCCTCCACAACTGTTTTAAAGTCTTTTAATACACTTTCCTATTCTCCAGCGATTGTTCCGTCATCTAAGTAGAATACGGCGAATTCAGACACCAACGCGTCAACAACGAACTGGATTGCTGAGCTCAATACGAAAGGTCCACAAGGGTCACCCTGCTGGGCACCGTTTACCGACAATAGGACGAAGTCACCGTAGAATAGTAAGGATGGTGTTGAATAGCATTGCCACAGATATGGATTTTTTTCGAAATTTTCCAATTCATTTGAAATTAGATGTAATTTCGTACGGATTATTGCAATTAACTGCAAACGAGTTCTATATTTTTAGACCCGGGAAAAGGGATCTTATGCGTTTACCACGACGTTTGTAATTAGACCCGTACGAAGAACGAAGATACATTCAGTCCTTTTTGTAGCATCTATTCTGTTCGCCACATCTATTCTGTTTGCCATATCTATTCTGATACGTACGGGTCTCTTGCATATGTTTTAAACTTTAAAAGCCTTAATTTAAAGTGGAACTAATCGTAACGATGTTTGAAGCAGGACCTTGAACAGGCCTGAGGTGTAACATTGGGCCCGTGTCGCTTTGCATTTACCTTAGATCTTCTTTTCATATGGTGGAATCTTTCCTCAAATATTTTTGTTTGTCACATTTTTATCAGAATTATTGGCCGACTTTTGAAATGATACATATAGCAAAAATATTTTATGTTGACCTTAACCACCTTAACTTAACACAAAAGCACCTAAATTCTACATTACTTCCGAATATTTACAAAAAAAAACACTGTTGAGATCGCTAATTTCGCACCTATGAATGGAATATAATTACCTTAAATGTGTAGTAGATAATGAGTTAATAAAATGTTGTTCAAGAAAATTTAATTAGTGCTATCGCATGAATAATTTTCAAGCATAATTAATTATGACTGTAAGTCTTCCTGGATGAAATTGATTGCATTTCGAAAAATACTCTATTTTACAAATTATAGGAAACACGCAATTTGTGTAAAAAGAATTGCAGAAAAAAAAACAGAAAATTGCGTCTTCATAGAGCAACGTGTGTAAGTGTAGTTGTGTATTTAAAGGGAAGACTTTCTGATGATAACTGTTTTGTGCGTTTATTGGCTTTATATTTGTTGTTGTTGTGTTGTATCTCGTCGTTTCCATTCGTAAAGGTGGTCAGTACAACTCTGCCGTGCAAATCATAAAAACCTTGCGATGAAAGAGAGAAAAGATTTTGTATGGATTTTTTCATAAGAAATCTTTTCTCTCTTTCATCTCAAGGTTTTTATGATTTCCATGGCAGAACTGTCTTTATATTTATGTCAGTGTCCGCAATCACTTTTAAAACTTCGAGCCAAAATTCAAATTTGAAAGCTGCCAAAAGTTGAGAGTTGTATTTACATCTTTTACGAATGGAAACGACGATCTGCAACTTCACAAATTCGACGCTTTTGTCGGATTTTCTCTACTTTCAACAATTGCAAAATCGCTCGAACTTTTCTTCCTCATGTTCTTGTAGGCCTTTGCAGGTAAACTGTTGAATATTTTTTCAAAAAAATCTCACGGAATTGGTTGTGTTTTGATTCATAGTTAAAGGTTCCACCGCTACGACATAAGCGCCAAATCCCATCATCTAGTTCACCATTTGTAGCTTTTTGCATGGAGATGAAATGATCTAGTATACTCGCAAATTAAAATTCACGCCCTCTAATGAATTATACGACAAATGAAAACCCGACCTCATCACTCAAAATATTGTATTGATGCAAAAACATAACAAATTTTTTTTTTTAATTTTCTGAGAAAAGCTTCTCCTAGGAAAAATCGAGAGAGTCACTTCTCCGCCATTTTGGAGGGTTTTCAAAAAGAAACAATTCCATGAGATTTTTTGAAAAAATAAACTACCTATTGTTGAAGGTTGTTGTATAAACTTCTTCACGTAAGTTCCCCCTTGGCTCTTTCATCGAAGCGACAAGCGACAGCACTTTGCACGAGCCTATGTTCCCCACGCTTTCGACAGTGTTTTTAATTTTTCTATCCGTAAGATCAGTATGATCGAAAGTCTGAAATTAACTTTACTGTCCGGACTGTTCTTAAACAATTTACAATCGGTTGCAACGGGTTTGTTCGCTAACTTGGAAAGCTGGGAAACAGATCCGTTACGTTGTTTCCAACAACTGCTCGTGCCGTTTTATGTCGATCGATCTTGATTAGGAAATTTGGTCGGAAACAATGCAATTCTTTACGAAGGCAATTTTTCCTGAGAAGTTACAGTCAACAATTTTAACAAAACTGCTTGATTTTTGTCATTTTAATCCACTTTGTCCCACATCAAATAACTCCGAACATAAATTAACAGTGTCATATAACACCATCATACAAATCTCAATGTAGGACAAAGAGGCTTAAAATACAAAATAATGCAGTTCTGTTAAATTTGTCCACTGTAGATTGGAAGGCGTAAGTGTTTTGGACTTATGACAATGACTGTGGCTTGGCTACCAAAAATCAGCCACCGATTTCCCGGTGTCGTTGGTAGGATTTCCCGGTGCTGGTGGAAGGGATCCTAGAATAGAAAATTTTTGGAATTGTGTTTCTCAATGGATTTTCAGTATCGATCAAACGAGTAAAGCGAAACGAAACGAAAATTTTTGATTATAGGGTTCATTGTAAGTAACAATTTCTTTAATTGGTTGATTTCATGTAGGGCCGCCCGCCGGCGAAAATTTTTGATTGTAGAGTTCATTACTAAATAGCGGTAGATACTTTACAGGGATGCTCTGGCTGTCTGTCTGTCTGTGCACATTTTTTGACAGCTTTCAAAGTGACAGCTGTCAAATTGATTCCGTGTAGCGCAAAATTTTGAAAATATGAACATTCAATTGTGAAATTTGCTCGAGAGAGGGGCGAACTCAATAGAGATCAGAAGTCATGATCCGGACACATTTTTACAAACATTATGGGATTTTATACCGACTTGTTCTTAATTTTTTCTGAAAAATTAATATTTAAAAAACGAACACGAATAATTTGATCTTCTGATGAGCAATCTTGATTTCTAAATGCCAGTAGCCTTTTCCAGTAACTTTCGCTTCCCGGTGGCTTTGACTTCCCGGTGGCTTTGACTTTTCGGTGGCTTTTGACTTCCCAGTGGCTTAAACTTCCCAGTGGCTTTGACTTTCCTGTGGCTTTGACTTGCCTGTGGCTTTGACTTACCGGTGGCTTTGACTTTGCGTTGACATTACGCTGCTTTTGACTTCCCAGTGACAATCGCTGGTTAAAAATAATCACATTAAGAACGACGACATTAGGCAAATTTTAGGCATCCGATCAAAACGACCCCTGGACAAAAAAACCCTTGGATAAAAAAAACGGACAAAATAACCCCCGGATAACAAGCAAGGCGCTGCGCCACAGGCCTGAACTTTATGGGGAAAAAAGCGGGGTCGAGGGGCGGCAGCCCCCGCGATGGGGGGTCAAGGAGGTATCGCCGTCCTTGCAGGGTCTAAGGGGCGGAGCCCCTAGCGGGGTTTGGGGCAGAGCCCCATGGTTGTAAGGCCGCCTGCGGCGAGCTACAATATTGTCCGGGGTTTTTTTTACCTAGAGCCCAAATTTTAGGGGTTTCGTCAAAGGAAGATGAGGCAAGGGCTAGTCGTCTGCGCTGGTTCAGGCATATTCAAAGGATGGGTAATATCAGGCTGCCAAAAAGGATGGGCATGGAGGAGGGTACACCTTCTTAGGGTTGTGTCATAAAGACCTCACACCGGAAGGTACATAATGGTATATAAAGTTTGATGATGACGATGATGACAATTTCTCGTCGAAATGCAAAGAATACTTTTCTGGGACAAATTTTTTTTAAAAAACTTCCCGCGATCCAGGCATAATTTCCATACACGGATCTACCTGACCTAACAAATCTGTCTCAGTCTTTAAACCCTGCAATGAAACAAGTCGTTTTTTTGGAAAATTCAACGAAATGTAAAGAAATGTATAGATACATGGAATTTGCATCTTAACCTTAAGCTGAGCGCTCTGCACGATCCTTGCACTCACAAATGTTCTCAAGCATCCACAACTGAAAGAAAATTGTTCTGTCAAGCTTTGTAAATATTGTATACAAGCTTGAGTACTTAATACTCGGTTAAATAAATTTTAAGAATATAAGCTCAACTCTATATCTCTAAAATCCATAAGTTGAAGATTTTTTTTAAATTCTCGTCAGATCATGTAAGATTTTCTTGCAGCTTATGAACTTTGTTTTCTATAAAAGGCATTGTGGAATCATGAACTGAGTTAATGCTGCTACAACAAGTTATTTTTTAAAATGTATTTCTACTTTAAGTGGTGTTTAAAGGCTGATGATCTGAATGTCCTTCACATTAAATTTAACCGAGTTGCGAAAAGATTAAACGATAAATAAGAAGTATACGAATAAATACAAAAAAAAATACAAAGCAAGAAGTTGGACTCAAGACGGTATTATCATAGGTGAAACCGGCATTCAAATTGTGAATTAAAAATCTTCATAGACATTCCATCACCAATGAAAAAATTTACATATTCAATTTCCACAAAGCAGATGAGTTACATTCTATTGTTTTACAATGTTAAGCTAAAATGCAGCTGAGCACTACGTTACAAAATCATGTATCAATCTTATATCTAATTTAATGAGTAAATTAAAATTTAAATTGAAACCGTGATATATCTGCGAAGTGTGAATACGTTCCATTTTTGTATGTAAATGTATAACAAGAGATTTTCAAGGTTTTGCGCTTTACAATTGATTTCAAGTTTATAATAATTTGTTTCATGTAGAAATAGGAAAAAAATAGATTACCGATTCACGTATCAATTGGCCACAAACTAATCATAATGAACCAAGCGTTAAACATGTAGTTGCGGTTTTTCTATAAATATGACTCCCGGATTTCTTTCTTTTTTTAATCGGCATGAATATGCCCTTACTATGCTGTTTCGTGTGGTCTTTTTATTATATACGTATAATGGAGAGAAATGTGATACAACTTATAAGAAATACTGAAAGGGAGTGAATGACAGGGCCTTTCTTTGAGAAAATATTTTCTCAATTTTATCGAATTTTTCTCGAAATTCTCGATTTTTTTTCGGAAATTTCTCGAATTTTTTGAACATTTCTCGATTTCCTTGAAATTTTCTCGAATTTCTTGAGATTTTCTCGAAGTTTTCAATTTTGGCGAGATATGCCTTAGAGAAATTGACGTTTTATGTTTATGAATCATTCTTTTATACGTTACAAAATGAAAATGAAACGACTCTTGGATTTTTGTTGGTCCCAGTTAGTCTCAAGCGAAATCAAAAAATATAAAAAAACTCAGAATTCGTCTGAAATCTTAAATGAGACTACTCTTTGGTCTCACAAAGTCCAAAAAATATCTGAAATGAGACTACTCTTTGGTCTCACAAAGTCCAAAAATATCTGAAATGGGACTACTCTTTGGTCTCACAAAGTCCAAGAATATCTGAAATGAGACTACTCTTTGGCCTCACAAAGTCCAAAAATATCTGAAATGAGACTGCTCTTTGGCCTCACAAAGTCCAAAAATATCTGAAACGAGACTACTCTTTGGACCCACCAATTCCAAAAATATCTGAAATGAGACTACTCTTTGGCCTTACAAAGTCGAAAAATATCTGAAATGAGACTACTCTTTGGTCTCACAAAGTCCAAAAAAATATATGAAATGAGACTAATCTTTTGGTCTCAAACGGTCTAGAAAACTGTTTAAAAAGAGACTACTCAGCAGTCTAGAATGAATTCTGATGAATTTTGAGACCAAAATAGGTCTCAAATGATCGAAATCTGTATACTCATCCTCATACAACAGAAATAGACTTTTGAGAAGTCTCATTTACGTTTTCTTTTTCACTCTGGATTTCTCGATTTTCTTGTGAAGACACCATGAAAAGTGAATAATTTCCACAATCACCACAAACCACTTCTTTACTAACTACGTGACGTTACTGTGAGAAGAGATCAAGCGATGTGCTGTGTGACCGACGTACAAATTTTGAATGAAGGTTCAGGCGGTGGGTTCATCTCGTTCATCTCCCTCACTCCCAAAGTGTTTTAGAGGGTCTACAGAGTAGGCCCTATGTGTCTAAAACTCACAATAATGTGGCTGGGATATAAGCGAGGAGCAAATCAAGTCAAAGAACTCATTCGGAGCGAGGACATTTGCTAACCAAAGCGGGACAATACGGGACGAGTTGCACGAGTTTGGAGTTATCAAGTATGTGCATGGACATAATTGAACTTGCTGCTTAGCTGGCAGAACTGTAGCGGAGGATGACAGTAGTGATGCTAATTTAACGGCTCATGTTGCGTCAACGAATGTTTTTGAACGAGTTTCATGGTATCAGTGATTGCAAGAATCATTTTGGTATCTAGAGGCATTCCAGCTTGCGTACAGGAGGAGCAAGACACGGTCAGTGGAACAAATTACGGAACATGTAAGTAACAGTATAATTCATGGTACTCCATGGATTCTCACTCAGGTCAACGGTATTCAGGTAACTAATGTAACTGAAATTATATAAACAGTAGCTAGTCCCACCGCATGATCGAGCGACTGTGGTTGTTGTTAGAAGGTTATGGTACACTTGACATAATTCATAAGTCGCGAGTAACTAGGTACCGACCCAGCGCTGTTCATTCCCAACTCACGGAAGGCGTAACAGCGATGCAGAAGATAAACTTGTAGTGCCAAAAGGAGAGTGCGCACAGGCGCCAGTTTAATTATACTCAAGTCAGGGCAATAACTCTTCTTGACATGGATGGATAACGACAGTGTGTGAACCGATTGCTCGGATCTTGACCGATTCGTAAGATCGATGCCTACATATTGTAGAACATCCACGCTTTTAGTGCGGCAACGGCTTATGTCAAAGTAAAGTCATTTTCACTACATGATGCATAAGCTGTCAAACTAATGACACTACTTGCTTCACATCTTGAGCATCGCGTCATGAATATTACTATACTTTGACATAAGCCGTCGAAGCACTATAGGCGTGAATTGCAAAGAGGAAAACGTAAGCTGTTGCCTCTATTCGGGCTTACCCGACCCCCATTAAATGATCCGCTGTCATGTCTGATTACATGATATGACTTCTCACCTTTACCAAATCTATCAGATTAATAACAGGCGCCAGAGAAAAGATCGGCGTGATGCTGAAAAATGTGTCTACAAAGAACCTTTGTTCCAAATCAATTTCAGTTAAGGTTCAACATACCCATTGAGTTACTATATGCTTCGATCAAAACTTAAAAGTGAAGAATTTTAAAAAATTACTTGCAATTAGTGCACACGTGATTATGACATGCCACCCATGAAGATAAGAAATCATGAAACTTTTCGAAGTGTAATGATCCAGTATGTTCATGAAATGTAGTTTTTTTATTCTATGAACATAAAAAATGCAATATTGTATTTATATGATTTTTAAAGCAATTTGTTGTAGCCATGTAACGGTAAATATAAGTAATTGAAAGAAATCCACCGATCTTTTTGTATTACAATAACGTATGAATTATATTCTTTACAATGTGGTAAATATATGCCTAATCTCTAATGCCGAACTGATTAGTTACTTTTTATGTGTCTGTGATTCATAAATATATGCAGTTTTATGACTTGATTCCTAAAAAAAAATACAAAATGGAAATTTTTTTCATAAATGTGTTTAAGAGTTGATGAAATGAGAGCTGTTTTCAGTGTTAAATTATTTATAGTTTAAAGAAAATGAAAGAAATTTATATTTTGAATATGGGATTTCCAATGCGTTTCAATCAAGCAATTGGCTAGTTAAAATCACGATATTAATAAGTGTATCGGTAAAGGCACAAACAGTTTTTTTTCTGTTTGAAATTTGAAAACGAACCACACAAAAAATTGTATTTTCGATCGTTCAAGCAAATTCGACACTTTCTTTGTGGTTATTTGTATCACAAGAGAGGCAGGCGGTTAAACTCCTCACGATTCGTTAATTCGGCATTGGCTTCTGTCAAAGTATAGTGACTTTCATGATGAACTTTTAGTACAATGACAAATTACTTATTTCATTCTCTATATTTTGACAGAAGCCGATACCGCATCAAACGTATCAATTGTGCAAGCCTAAAATCATACGTCTAAATCAAAATCTTTCCTTAACGAAAGTAAAAGGTTTCAAACTCAACAAAGCAAAGAATTCTCGCCTTTCAAATGAAGCGAATATTACAGTTATTTTCTTGCTTCTCTTGAACAGACTGCTCTGGTCGTGCTGCATCTATTTATTTGTTTTCTACTGAGCCGTATTTATCAATGAAACAATAATGACGTTACCGGATAAAAACGACTCAGCTTTTGTGTTGAACCGTATGAATGTATGAAAAAGGTAGATGTCGCAATGTCGCTACTCATCAAATCAGGAATGTTACCTGATGAAATCTGATAGTAGACACGAAAGAAATAAGTAAATAACTCTCTTTTAATCTCAAGGGATGAAAAGTAACTGGTAGAAGTAATTTTGTAGCGCATTTCAGTTAGTAGCGTAAAATAAAAATGCAAGACTTTGCTGAATTTTAACAAAAATGAATGAATTTGGTAAACAAGCTTCAAAAATGACGTATTTAATTTCAAGAATAGATCTTTTTACGTTTTATGTTTCTGTTAAGACTTCAACTAAAGCGTTTGAAAGACAATGGAGTGGCAAGGAGTCCACCAATAATGAGTAATAAAAAACAATATTCATAAACATTGAACAGTTTCTCATACACACGAACACAATTACATTAATATTCAGTTTTTTCCGTTCAAAACATAAGTTACACACCCAATGCGACCAACAGTCAACAATGTTTTATTAATAAAACGCCACATTTTCAGCGGAAAGAATGAATCATTTATCTTCAGTGCAAACATAAATAAAAATAAGGAAAACGTTGCGTTGCACTAAAACTAAATAATTCTTCTTGGCGTCTGCAAGAATGTTTATCGTTATCGGTCTGACTGTTGATCACGTTATTCGTCGTGTATTTTTTTTTTGTTTCGAATAACATCGAGAGAACAACACAAAGCGTTTGCGTTCCATTATTCCATGCAATTCAATTGAAAATTCAAAAATGTATGTTGAGATCAAACGTGACAAATAACCGAACCGAGTTTTCAGTTAAAAATATTATTCTTTGAAATATTATTTCAGTTTCTATCAGTCAATGAGTCTGGATCATCGTTCGTGATAGTAATTTGTTAACCAAGAGATGAAATTACAGAGTAAATATAAGGACTTTGTTGTCTTCGTTATGTTGCTGCCGGTGGAATAGTTGACGAAGCTGCTAATGTTTACGCAAATATTTTTTTGGTTAGATGTTTGTGAGTTTTCGTGAGTGGTAGATATAAGACAGAATTACTATATCCCATCAACCCCGCAGGGTTACGCAACGTACGTACGGGTGGACGCATAAAATTTAAAAACAAGAACAACTTTGACAGCGACACCCCCGTCCACCGCACCGTGAGCAACTAGCCTACCTGGTAAAAATAAAAGTTTGAAAAGTTCGAAAAACGTACACTCACTTCGAAATTTTGAGACTTTTAGTTTCATCAGGGCTACCTTAGGAGATCTTACAATTATTATCAAGTTCGCTATAAGAGTGGTTCAGTGAGTCAGGGCTGTCCGTGAATCTGGACAAACCCGGACTTATTATGTTCACTAGGAAGAGGAGGTGTATGCCTCTGCGGATGCCAGTGCTTTTTGGCACTTGTCTCAGCTTGAAGGAAAAAGTCAAGTATCTCGGAGTCATTCTAGATGGTAAGCTAGAATGGCGAGAACACATTGAGGAAAGAACCAAAAAGGCGTTAAGAGTATTCTGGCAATGTCGCACCACGTTTGGAAAGAATTGGGGCCCAAAACCAGTGGTTTTGTACTGGATTTATAGATCGATTGTGAGACCTATACTAACATACGGCTGCATGGTTTGGGCACCACAGACCGAAATTGGTGTGGTACAGAAGAAAATAGGCAAAGCTCAGCGATTGGAGTGTTTGAGTTTGACAGGAGTGATGACCTCGACGCCGACAGGGGCTCTAGAGGTGTTGCTGTCACTGCCGCCGCTCGTCCTGTTCATAAAACAAGAAGCAGAATTGACAGTGTATGACTGTATGAGGGAGACAACTGGCTTGCTCAAGACCGAATTTTTGGTCATGCCAGAATTCTGTCGGACTTGAAGAGAAGGTGCAGGCGAACTTTTGTTTTGAAAGAAATTTTGAGACTAGTCTACCAAGCAGGTCTGAATGGGAGAATAGAGTGGCGCCAATAGAGGCAGACGTAATCATGTATACAGACAGATGGATCTAAGACTGAAGAAGGTGCGGGAACAGGAGCGTACACAGAGGAATTGAATTACAGTATGTCGTTGCCTCTAGGTCTAAGAGCATGCTACCGTTTTCCAATCTGAAGTCATAGCCATATGTGAAGGCGCCCAAGAAATGATCCGAGCTGGGATCGAAGACAAGAGAGTTTTGATTTGTACGGACAGTGAATCGTCGATAGAATCACTGTCGTCGGTCAAGTTTTCTTCAGGGTTAGTTCTCCAATGTTTCTCAATGTTAGAGACCCTATCAAGCAACAATAACGTTGAGCTTGCCTGGGTATCTGGACATTCTGGAATATTGGGGAACGAAAAAGCCGACGAACTAGCCAGGTGTGGAAGTAGTGCCAAATTCATTGAAGCCGAACCAGCCGTCGGAAGATACGCGGGTTTGATTAGAACTCTGGTGAGAAAAGAAAGGGAAAAAAATCATCAGAATAGGTGTGAGGCCTTGACTAGTTGCAGACAATCGAAGGAATTTTTGGTGGGCTGTAATAAAAAGATCACCAAGTTCCTTCTCAGTCTGGGCCGAGTCAAGCTCCGCACATTCGATTGGAATTTTCACGGGGCACACGTTCCTCAACTATCACCTTAACAAGATAGGGATCGTAAACGACCCAGTCTGTAGAGGGTGTGGCTTAGAGCTGGAGACAGCGAGACATTTTGCCTGCACATGTCCAGCACTGATGAGTCTCAGAACAAAGCAGTTGGGAGATTGCTATATAACTCCCTAAGGGCAATTGGAGCTTAATTTAGCTAATTTGTTATCTTTTATTATAGGAAACAAATGGCTGATCGGACCGTAAGGGCAAAATTATAACTAATTATAACTAACAAAAAGGAGTACAGCACAATGGGCCCAACAAAGAATGGCCTAGGTGTTTTTGGAAGAAGCATATAGCTTAGGTTACAATCAATTTAGCTCTTAAGTATTTGAATTGTAATTGTGCTATTGTTTTTCTTTCAAACTCGTCAATAAAACCAAACCAAAACAAATCAAGTTTGCTTGGTGTCGATTCTCATCTCTTCCGTATCTTTACGATTTCTTGATTTATTGGTAGCGCAAAAGTGATTGAACCTCTCTTTGTAAGTTTATGAATTTCTAGATTTATTAACATGATGAGAATCGAGTCGCAGAGTTCAATTTTGAATTTTTCATTGCGTTACAATCGAATTTCGTACAATATATGCGTAATAGCGTCAAAATAGCGTCAAATAAGCACACAAACAACAGATTTTTATAGTGCCATCTTATGTCAAATTATTCAAGTTTCAATTAAAATTCAAATGTCGAGCGGACTAAAAGTGTCTATTAACTGCTTGCTGAAAAAATTGTCGTGGCTTATTCAAACTATAAATTAAGATGAAAAAATCGTATTGTTGACTTTCAACGGAGAGAATTGGAAAATACAAATTTGATTAAAGAAAGTTGACTGTAAAATGAGCATTCCTTAATTTAAATTTAAATAATTGACTAATTGTTCATTGACAGTCGTTTATTTTTAGTTTTACCAGCGCTCTTAATAATTTAAATTCTCAAAATAAAAATCCCTGACTCATAGCAGTTACACAATAATATGTTCATTCAAATCAATAAATATTCACGAGACTCTAATGCTCTGATGGTTTACCTAGAAAGAGATTAAGAAGAGTTGATGTATCACGTAGATTACCGAACCATTGTTTTTGTTATTATATGTCCAACTTTTTTATTGGATGAATCACTTGAATAAATATACCGTTATCAGGTTTTCTAGGGATTTACTTTTAGATAAAGCGGCACGACACTTACTACAAAAAATTACTCTGAGTGTGACGATGTGATTTTAATAGTTAATTACGCGGCTCTGTTGGACATTCCATTTTATTCAATTTCGTTTGTTGTAGCACGTACAGAGCGGGTGCTACATCTAAAATCAGACGTCCAAAAAAGTAACGTAATGATCGTAATACAACATTACATTTGAAGTAAGGAAATAGCAAAAATATGTTAGAAAGACTTTCATTTTCGATCCCGTAGCTTGTGATTTACTGGTTAAGGAATGGAAGAAGAGGGTATTTAAATTGACCATTGTAGTGAATGTCGAAGGCTATAATTTTTCTTTGTGTTTTTATTAACACGAGAAAGGGTGTAGAGGACCTCATTGAGATTGCACGCTTTAAAGAGTCCTTTGCGCTTTTGGAAGAGCCTTCTGACATAACTCTAAGCGTAACAACTATTCTGTCGTGCAAAGTATAAAACGGTTTCTCTTCTTAGTACGGCAGTATTTGCTAAATGTATACGTACATTGTACCGTATTTGCAGCACTTTACACCCACTCTCGTGTACATTTGACTCGCAATTTTAGTCATAAAAACAGCGACGAAACTACAATCACCACGAAACGTAATGCTTCGAGTGTCACCTTTACCTAAACAATCTTATAACAAGTCCAGTAAAGTTGAATCCCATGAACTTTAGAACTAAGAGACATCTACAGTTGTGTACAATAAGAATGACCCGCTATATGGAATATCACCGAATTGTCTATTTCTATGATTCTTCGAATTCTCTCATTTCGTATGTTATTTCAAATGACGAAATGAAAAAAGTCGGAGAATCATAGAAATAGAGAACACTGTGATATTACTAATAGCGGGTCATTCCTATTGTGCATATCTGTAATTTATATTTTACTATTTGTGCGGTAGAAGGCCATGGAGGACGATAGTTCACCATTCTGGGGTTGTGGCATAAAGATCTCACACCGAAAGGTACTAATGGAATATAAAGTTTGATGATGATGATGACTATTCGTGCGATAGAATATTGGTGTGAGTATTTATACATTATCAAGTAACAAATGAACGTTTAGTTTGCACTAGCACACTCTCGCGTAAATAGTAACCCTCGCGTATGTATACACGCTGTGGTACACACATAAAACATGTTTTGATCAGTTCCCATAACGCCTCATTATATACTTAATTGTATTGTGATGCATAGGTTTATCATGTGAAAATGTCCATGTCCATCCTATTATCTCTTTCGTACATACCGTCGAAGAATGAGAGGATCTATACTTTCATATGAAGGTCAAATTGTTGATTTGACAATTTTCGATTGTTGATTGGACTATGTCACTTACTGACGCCCCTCTTCCTATAAGAGACTATTGTTTTCTGCGATGCAGACCTTTTTCTTCCAACTGAGTAAAAACAATAACGTGGAGAATTATCTGCACTGTTCCAAGATGATAGGAAAGAACCAAACTGACAACTATTTCTTCCACAATTAGTTTGACTTTCAATCTACAATTAGGCATTCATTGACCTATCGAATACAAAATATTTGGACCATTCCATCGGTTTGTAAATTATGTAAACGCTATATAATTTGAGTGTGCAGTGTGCACCAAAAGGGCTGTTCATAAATTACGTGACGCAAGAGGGGGGACGCGTGGGTATGAGGCAAGCGTTACAGTTAGAACAAAAATGGGTCAAATTTGACTCTTTTAGCGTTATGTAGTTTCACTCGCTCAATATGAAAAATATACCACTTTGCATAAAACAATGGTAACTCAAACAAATTCGTAATTTTAACGCAGCGTAGATAGTGTTGTTAAAAGGGAACGCTGTGTTTTATCTCAATTTGTTATTGATGGTGTACTAAGAGTGAATGAAATGAAAATAACGTTCACCCATAACATACCGATGAAATTGGCCATTTACTCAAATTACATCCAAATTGTAGTAACAAAAAGACAGCAACACCATCTGCAATCCCAAAATCACTTTTTCGATCAAAAACAAATTTTGAAAGTCAGTTGAGATTTATTCGAGTTATCGTGCTGACAGACGGACAGAGAGAAACGAAAGGACTGTCAAACAATGTTTTTTTTTTTTTTGCAAATCTCTCTTATTGTACCCCAAAACGAAAGAACCAACAACATCGGGGTCCTAATTCGATTAATAAAACATATGCAAGGGACCCGTAGTATCAGAATAGATGTTGATGTTACGAAAAGACTCGAACGTATTTAAGTCAATATTGCCTTTACTGTTAAGTGTATGAAATTACGTCAACAATAAATTGTATTGGAAATTGCCGTGAGGGCAATATTGAAAAACACGTCCGAAGAAACGGTGTAAAAAAGGCCTTCCGTAAGTTCAAAATTGACCCCCAAATAGACAAAAATAGACAACATAGCAAAAAACCATTTTTTTGTCTAGGGCACAGCTTAGGACCGTCCTAGGGTCCTCAGGAGAGACCTCGGACAAATACTTATATAAACAAAAATATTTCCCTCCATTTTCTCTACAACATAGTGAAAAACCATTTTTTGTCTAGGGCAGACCTTAGGACCGACCTAGGGCCACAAGGAAATGCCTCGAACACATACTTCCATAGACAAAAATGTTTCCCTCAATTTGCTCTGCAACATAGCAAAAAACATTTTTTTTTGGTTAGGGCCGACCTTAGGACAGACCTGAGGCCCACTTCAGACCTAAGCACAGGCACCGGGTCCAAATTTGTTTTTGAATATAATAGAATAATAGAAATAGAAAAAGGCATTAGTTAGGCACACGTTGGGTCCTAGTAGAAACTCAGTTTTAGGGTCCTGACTGAGTCCAAGCGTTTCTAATCAAAAAGTTTTCTTCCATAAAACAAAAGATAGTCCTAGACCTTTCCATCAAAAAAAATTTGAAAATCGGAAGAGATTTACTCGAGTTATGTACAAAAAACATGTAGAGCGCTAGCAGAAACTCGTTTTTAGTGCCCTAGCTATGTCCTAGGGCCCAATCTCAAAAAAATTTCTTCTACAAATTGTTGGGCTTTCATAGACCTGTCGATTAAAAAAATAATTATGAAAATCGGAAAAGATTTACTCGAGGGCTCTAGGTCAGAATATCTACGCCAAAATATCTACAGGACAAAATATCTACAGCCAAAATATATACGACGTAAATACATACGCACAAATGGTACCATGTAAAAATGTCTGTAGTCGAAAATATCTACCGAAACAACAATGTCTACAACCTCTATATTAATGTGGAAAAGAATGAGTGACGGCAGATACTCGTCATTATTGTTACTATGCAGAATTTTTTGACGAAGGGCGGCCCCCTAAACCTCCACGCCTGCGGCGAGCTTTTTTCGCCTTGCTGGCAGCTTCACTGACTTTCTTCTAACATGGGGCTCTGCCCCCGAAAAGGGGGCTACACCCCCCTTTACCCCCCCCCCCCCCTAACGGATGCCGCCGCCCCTCGACCCCGCTTTTTTTTGAAAGATCGATCACTGCCTGCGGCGCTCCAGTAGATACATATATTGACCTGTAGATATTTTGACTGTAGATATTTTGGCGTAGATATTCTGACAACTACTCGAGCTAGGTACAAAAAACACGTATGGCCCTAGCATAGACTCGTTCCTAGTGCCCTAGCTAAGTCCAAGGACTCAAATCCAAAAAAGTTTATGCCGTAAATTGTCGGCCATGCCCAGATCTTTCAAACAAAAAAAAATTGTGAAAATCAGAAAAGATTTACTCGAGTTATGTACAAAATACATGTACAAACGGCCCTAGCTCGGCGGCGCTTGGGCCGACAGTGCCCAGATTCAATCCCATTGAAGATATTTTGATTTTTCAAGAAAAAAAAGTTTTGTAAAATCGGTTGAGTATCGCGGTGACGAACGGACGGAGGGACATTTTTTTATTGCTGATTCGTCATCTAAGGACCTTGATCGATGCTCCCCCCACCCCTACTCGTGGGAAACGCATAAGACCCCTTTTCGAAGAACTTCGTTTTTCGTACGGGTCTAAAAATGTCGCGACAAAGGCCTAAGCCCCGCATTCTTTGTAGTCTTCGTACGGGTCTAAAAATTAGGCAAATAGGAAAATTATTTCCATTAGAATAGGACCTGGTTTCGTCGGATGTGTGTCATTTTAAGGGTGTGGATCGTGCAGGCGTTCTACTTAAACTGTTTATGCGAACACCTTACAAATCAATATTCAGCAAAAACAAACTTTTGGTATTTTCCACGCAATCAAATTAAATTTTACGACGAAAAATAAATGCATTGAATTGAGTAGGAAGGTGATGTGACAAAAAAATTATTTCGGACATCTTCCTCTCCAATCAAAGAGGTCAAATAAGCAAAAAACAAAATAAAAACTTACATAAAAATTAACAATAATTTATTCCAAAAGCAACGTTCCCAACTGCTTCGTTGTATAAACAGTTTTAAAACAGAATCTTGTTTAGCACCTTTCGATTTTGCAAATAACCATTCTTCGATATATTAGCACAAAATTCAAATTTACAATCACTAGTTTTTCACACAATCACAAGTTTTGTGTGCCTATTTCGAGTGAATTGTACTATTAATTTTTATTTTGATTATTCAGCGTGTGTGACAGATTAAAATTGGTTAAAAAATTGATTTTTTTTGTTTCTTCGGTTTATTAGTTAAAAGACTCGTTCGTTTTTATCATTTTATTATACGAAATATAAAATCAGATAATGAATTATGAAGGCACAATGTTTTTTTTTAAAGTCACAAAAAAAACCTTCAAGAGTCCGTTCGTCACTTAAACAAATATTTACAAATCGAAATCTGATTCAACAAAAAATTGCGAAAATTATTTCTTATCGTAATTGTCGATATAATATTTAATAAGCCAAAAGTCACAAAGAAACACCCGGATTATACAAAGAACTTCAATCTTAACAATAAATGCCGGACTCAAAATTCAAACGATGTTCATCGAACGCATGTGTGAAGTATACTGGTTTAAAATTGTATACTTTTTTAACATTTCATTAAATTGCATCGTATACACAATAAAAAAAAAGAAAACCGAAAGAGAAATGACGTTTTGGAACCGCTGGGTTAATAAAATGTTCCATAGAGAAAAAACGGCGTTACATACAAGATTGACGCTCTCTTTAACTAAAATCAAAACAGCATTCGACGTTAAATTCAAGTTGTGTTTAAGTGAATGACTTCACTCGTGGGGCACTGGAATGTGTATTAGCAGAGCTTGTTTAACGATATCAGCTCTATGTAGCCTCTAAAAGATTATGGAGAGTTAAAAGAGAGAAATAGCGAAAAAAATTGAATTTAGTTGTATATGTGATGAACTTTTCGTTTTCATAGTTGACATAGTTTACAAAATATTGTATGAAACGTTCTTATAAACTCATTTTGTTAACACCAACAAATCATTTTTGCACTTTAATGTGAGTCTTTCGTAACCGTCAATCTGTTTCATATCGGTCATCCTTTGTTTCAGATGTTTAGCCTGTGCGGTCCGATTAGAATAGATGTCACGGATCATAGTATCATGACCTTGATCAGTCTGTGTGTCAAATTCTATGATCAATACTTTCCCAGTATTTTAAAGCAAATAGAGAAATACACATTTCAATTCAGTGAATCATACGTCTGTTCTAAGTCTACAATTAAATTGCTACACTGCTGTCTTATGTCGCAAAATCAATTTCATAGACTGTCCCTGTCTCCTATCATCATTATATATTTTCCATTTACATTATTCGTTTGCATCTCAGTTGCACAGATTCTTTGTTGAAGACTTGTGTTGGCTCGAGCGACCGATGACGCCATTCAATCCGGTAGTCGCCAAATAATTGGTAAAAACTACGTTACCTAAATTTTTTTTTAAAAAATCCACGCGTTTTGTGCGATGTCGGCTTATGTCAAAGAATATGAAATTTGCGTAAAAAACTTAGTGTGAAAGAGAGAAAGAAAACTACACAAAGGTTTTTGACTCTTTTGCATTAAGTTTCGTATGTTGACAGTCAACCTGGTTGCGTTCACCGGGTCTGGTAGAATTCTATACAGAAAAATGACATGCGTGACGGTGACGTCACCCATGTATACGATGAATTCTGTGTACAATATGTGAGTCTATCTCAAGGCGTAGATATAATCAACACCAGATGAGAAATCCTATATATATCTACAATATAAGCGTGGATCGGAAAAAATCCTATATATATATAGCTACAATGTGGGGTATCTTGGTTGTGTGGGGTATCTTGGTTGTGTGGGATACACTGCATTCACAGGGCTGGTATAGAACAACCATAAGTTGTGACTAGTAGACTAGAAGATGTATCGTAGTGTGCGCACACACTACGAGGTTCGTTTTGTTAACGGATCTAACAAGTGTGTAATCTGAATGGGGACGTGTAAATGTGCGAATCTATCTAAAAATTGAATACATGACTAGGTGGATTGATAGAAGAGTGACGAGAAAGGAACAAACGGTTAAAAGACCTGTGTTCCAAGACCAGTAGGTCGCCTCAAACCAGATATCTATCTAATTCTCAAATAAGTCTGCTACAAATGCCAAGTGTATAGAATGTGCCGCCATCTATTTTCGTTAAGAATTGCCTGTAAAGTTCCCTAAGCTGGTGACGATTTTGACTGATTTTAAATAAATAAAGTGTTAATATCGATCGGCACCTTGCTTGAGAACAATCATTCTTGCATCTGTGTGGGCCTGAGGATTGGCTGTCGTCTATGCATTCGACACCGTTGTCTTTGCGGCGACATTGTTCCGGAAAGAGGCAAACATGGTTTGTCATGTTTGACGTCCGCAGGTAGACACTCTCGATATCTTGAGCTCAACAACATTAACTGGTCGTTTATAACTTTTAAGGATGTTTTGTAACCATATTTTCTTATTTTACTTCAATAAATTGAACAATCCTCACCCACGATTGTAAGATTTTTTTGATTTTCAAAGATTTCAAATGATTTTTAAAGATTTTTCGGAGCATACGGGAGCAATTTGGGATTTTTTGGGAGCCTGTGCCATGATTTTCCGGAGTTGTTTACCCCTCGTCCTACCAGTGAAAATGATCGAAGAATAGCTGTTCTCTTTGTTATAAGAAAAACATCTAATCATGTCGGAAGACTGCGATCATTCTAATAATAAACATAACCAAATACCCGTACGTATCAGAATAGATGTGACAAACAGAATAGATGTGGCAAAGTGACTCGAATGTACCTAAATATACAAAAAAGCAAACAATCCAACGTTTTCTGTTCTTTTATAACTGTAAAAATTTCAAAGATCCATAGAAATTACCCAAGGTAATGTCAAAGGCCCTACCGAAGTACGTCTCAGACCATTCAAATCTAGAAAAGCCTATATTCAAGGACTAAGTTATATTTCCCTAAAACCCTGTAACCCCTGTAACACGTGTTCGCTTAAATTTAATTCTCTACAACTTTGCCTTTGACAGTAAATCTCCATATTGCATAGTTAAGGAAATATAGACAAAAAACTGTTTTCGTATATGGCCAAGAATCTCAATTTCGTCCATTCCATTGGTCCCAATGCCCAGACCCCTTAACCGATTCCCACAAAATTTTTGTCCCAGTTTTGTGACATCAAATGCTTTCGTTTGACACCAAAATGAGGAATTTCCGTGCTATACTTGCTGAGGTATTTGCGAAAAAGCTTCACCGACCCTCGAAACACCATGTTTTTGGTCACTTCCTCGACCATATCTCCGGAACCACTTGATCGATTTTGCTCATCTTCGAACTTGAATCATATGAGGCATATACCTTTTAGAAAAAAAAGTGGAGACGGACAGACGGACATTTTTTTTATTGCTGATTCGTCATCTCTAGACGATAATAGATGCATCTTCCCCCCCCCACCTCGATCTACCCCATGTTACAATAAAATTGTTTATAGTAAACGTAGTAAACGTATTCAGAACATCTCCAGTCAGGTCACGTATGACTCGACCTGTTACGAGCCTTCGCATACGAATAACGCAATGAACGAATTTGTAAAGTGAGGTAAAGTGTTGTGAAGTGGTGAGTTCCCATATAATTTGAAATTTGTAAATTTACCACTGTATAACGTTGACCACGTTGACTAATGGGAATGTAAATGAAAAATATTAGTTAAACCTAAGTACACACATACGACCGTTACCGAAATCATCATCATCATCATCATCACACTTTATAGACCGTTTGTACCTTTCGGTGTGAGGTCTTTACTACTGATCATGGACCACACTTCTCCATACTCCCCTATCCTGTGCCAAGGAGATGGTTTGTTCGCCTAGAGAAAGTCCCCTAACTTCTAAATCGGATTTAATTGAGTCTATAAACCTTCTCCTTGGCCTACCCCTGGGACGCACACCCGGGACTTGCGCATCCAATATCC
>WJQU01001904.1:0-113023 GCA_029228625.1 Pseudolycoriella hygida | reverse complement strand
TGACAACATCCCCTACCTGCTCGTAAAAGGTGTCAAGCTCGCCAGCACTGCTACCCTCGCACGGGCTATAAACACTAACCAGCCGATAAATACCTCCTGTCAGCTTAATGGAGACCCACATGATCCTTTCACTTACATACCGCACGTTCAAAACAAACTTTTCTAATTCCCTTTTGATAGCCATTCCAACTCCCCCGTTCGCCCTACCAGACTGAACACCAGACGAAAACACTTTATAACCGCCCACCAGTTCTTCGCGCTGCCCTTTCGTCCTAATGTCGCTCAACGCTAATATATCTACACCATAATCCATTGCCAAGTCCACCAACTCACCCTTGCGACCCCCATTAACGTTTAGACTTCCAATAAACAAACCATCAACCTTTTTACATTGCCTGATCGTCAACGATGGGGTACCGTTCGAGTCCCGCATTGGTCGTACCCCGTGACCAACACTCGTCCGAGGCTGCCTATGACCGTTTTTACCAATAATGAGCACAGTGGGACGGCCTGGTAAGCCGAACCGCACTGGAAGTTCAAGCCTCAATGGGGACATCACACACGTGCCTGAGATGCTAAGCGCAAGCCCATTTATTTTTGCCAAAAAAGAATTGCTATATGAATAGCGAAGAAGTTAACCGTAACCGTAGACAAACACCTACTTGAAATTCTATACCAAAATCACAAACACAAAACGCCGATTGTTTTGCATGAACAAACACCCGAAAAACGCTGTAACTTTGAGGTTATGTGAGCACTACGTTGCTTGAAAAGAAAATGCAGATTTTAATTGATATCTAAAAAAGTTACAAAAACACACACTAATTTAACTTAACTTATTTACGAGAAACTGTGATTTAAAACGCGAAGAGGGCAAAAAATAAACGAAACTTACTCAGAGCAAAACAAACACGTCCATATCTGCCGCCATCTTGACTTGAACTTGAACCGAAATTCCCATACATTTTTCCGGTTAACCCAGGTTAACCGTACAATTCGACCGAAATTTGACATAAGCTCAATATATTTTTTGTTAAAATTTCGGTTGCGGGACGGCAGATGTGTATACTTAGCTTAAGGATGATAGGAGGAAGGGGTATTCTGGGCATTTACATGACGAAATTTGTTGAGAGATAGGAGCAGAAAGTTAACGAAATGTAACGTGAGCCGAAAGCGAACAGAGAAATATAAAGTGCGCAAACGACCGGGGGCAATATAATAAGTGCAACAAACGTGATGAAATCCATTTCACCTGCAGGTCTCATTGAAGTCTTCAAGCTTTTTGTGACAACTTTAAATCAATATAAAAATGGTAGTGTTATTTGGATGTAACAAGGTCTAAAGATAAATCCGCGGAGCTATTTTGTAAAACAAGAATATCCAAAATAATTAATGAACAAATTCTTAATTCTCCCTTTTACGAAGAATCGTGAATAATGTTATTTGCTACAGTATTGTGTTCGTTGCGAGTTAGGAGCTGGAAACACAGGACATTTTTTCTGGGCGTTCTTCTACATTTTTTTTGTAACGAAATCAATAGCAATGAAGTTGGTCAAGCCGCTATCAAAGCGATTAACGGATACAAATTCTCATCCTCAACAGTCCTAAAATGTCTCGACTCTCTAAAAAAAATAACCGGAGGCAACCTGGTATACATTCAAATGTCTCTAATAACGATAAGGCGGATGAACTAGCAAGACTGACAGTTCCCTTTTCATTTTTTCTAAAAGGTATTTGGAGATAGAAAGCATACAAATTCCAAAACTATTGGAACTCATTAAAAAATGCGAGACAAGCCAGAACTACAATGAAACTACAATAACAACAATTCAATCTGTATAGCTCCATCAGACATCCTTAAGTTCTTAAGCAAAACCAAAATAATTTTACTAACTGTGGGGATGTACATACAACAGACCCATCTGCGACTTAGGTGCTATTACTTGCTTTTAAAGCAGGGGCGTGACAGTTTCTTGTTTCGATCTTTGCAATTAATACTCAGGACCGGAGCTAACTTCAATTCACAAAAATCACCTGATTTTTGAACTTTTCAATGTCAAGTCAGTTAATGATTGATTCTAAGTTCGGGCACTCAAAACTTTGGAATAAGATGGCACAAGATTTACCGCTTATGCAATTTCGATCAGACGCAATTCGACCAACATACAGATTTGACAAAAACTTTAAACTAAGTATCTCTTCCAGAGACGAATGGAAAGAGGGAATAGCTATACCTAACAGCAATTGTCTCACCTGGTTCAGCGACGGCTCCATGATCAATGGTCGGTCTGGAGCTGGTATCCATTGCCCGCAAATGAATGTTAACGAAAGCTTTGCTCTAGGCTCATTCGCAACAATCTTCCAATCTAAAGCTTTCGGAATCTCGCAGTGCAGTAAACATCTTATGGAAAATAACATCTCCAATCGGGTAATATTTACCTGCTCAGATAGCCTAAGTGTATTGAAAGCTGTGACTGCTACAAAATCTATTCGTCTACCACCCTAAGAGTGCTGAGAAGCCGTTCAACTTTTAGGAATGAACAACTCAGTAACGTTAATGTGGGTTCTTGGCCATCGATGTCGCTGGTAACGAAACAGCAGATAATCTGGCTAAAGCAGGGGCACAAGAATCAACCACTGTAACACAATAGATCAGGTCAGGCACTCAAAGAACTGCATCAGAATAAATGAGAAAAACGCAAGAAACTTTCTGTCGCTGAGCAGAAGAAACCTTAAAAGGATAGCAGGTATACCAGGCCCGTAGGCAGGGTCGACTGCCTGGGGGGGGGCTCGAGCCCCCCCACCAAATTGATAAAATTATATGAAATTTTGTGAAAATTCTCTTTATTTCGCGCATTTCACATTAATACAGTCGTATTTTTGGTAAAGGGTTTTCGTTAAACAGGGTCGCCGATAAAAGGTGTTTTGTATTTCACCGGCGCCTCCCCCCTCCCTAAATAATTTGCCGTGCCTAACACACAGAACTTATGTTTATTTCCCAGCTTTTTAGGAAGCACACACGACTCTGCTTCGTTTTTGAGACAGAACCGGCGTCAGAAATCGCGAGCGGAGTGAAAAAATTTTGTCACAAATTTTTGAAAAATTTAGTATTATTCATGGCGTTTCCATTTTTCCAAAATAATCTCATTACTTATTTTCAGATGAAATTATCTTCTTCTTGGTTCGTTTATCTCACAAAATGTGAGTTAAATGTGCGAAGTTCCTCTCCGTCTAAAATAGATACAGCAACGGTTTTTTAAAAACAAGCTACTCTAAGTTTTGACAATAGAATTTGTCCTTCACTTCCCATATTTTCGTGAAATCGGTCACACTATTTATAAGAAAATTTGCTAAATTTTTGCCGCAGGTTTTGTAAGCAGCTAGCATACAGCTTCTGTTATAACGCTGCAGGGAATACAATTTTTTGAGTACTATTCTTATGCGAGAGAAATAAAAACTTTAGTTTGAGTGGGTGGTGAATGTTATGTTTAGAAGTAGCGCCGCAGGCGAAAATTTTTTAAAATTAAATTGCACATTTTTGTTTTCTATGAAAGTATACAGTTCTGATTACCATTTTATAGCAAAAATTCTAACAGTAACCGATAACACACCACTGTCGTTAAAAGTGTCAAAAGTTTTTTCTTGCAATGAAGAACCGAAAATCTATTTCAATAACGAAACGGAAACATTGAAATGAGAGTGGAAAAGAAAAGAATGATTGCGCCGCAGGCGAAAATTTCTAGTATTGAAAACGATCATGACGCCAAGATTTATATTTTTTCGCAAAGTTCGCAACATTTCAGTTTCGCCAGGGGGGGCTCTGAAGACTCTCATGGGGGTCTCAGCCCCCCCCCCTAGATACGGGCCTGAGGTATACTCACAGGACACTGCCTTCCTAACAACCATCTCCACACCATGGGACTCAGCAATAGCCCATTCTGTGCTTCCTTTGTAAGTACCCAGCTAATATTACGGCCAGAGCCAAAAGCTTTGGATCGTACATTTTGCCACACAACATTATCTGGAGCTTACCGCCCAGCAGCATTTTGGACTACTTAAATCGAACTTTAAATAGTCCTCCGTGGGTATGCACAACAGGCCCACTAGAGGCTTAGGTGCTGGCGCCCGACCCGCCACAACTCAACTCAACTCAAGTCAGCTAACTTTATTAAACTTATGAATGAAATCAGCTGATTTTGTTTGCAATGAAGTCGGCTTCGTTCGCAATTGTAGCTAACTTCACATTGAGTATTACATGTAAAGAATAAAACAAAAGACTGTCAAGCCCCTGACTTAACGTAAACTTATAGCAATGGGCTGTGGCCCGCTATAAAAAAAAACGTAAAGTTAGCTACAGTTGCAATGTAGAAGTACCCCTAAAAAATCTAAAAATGTAGAGGAACCCCTAGAAGAAAATAACCTCAAAATGTCCTATGTGTCCAGCTCTTAACTCCTAACGAACACACGCTGTAGCACATTACATTATTCACGATTATTCGTAAAAGAGAAAATTGAGAATTTGTTCATTATTCTCTCACATCCTCTCTCCACGATTATTATTAATTTAAATTGTCGTAAACATAAACATAAACATGAACATAAACATTGCGAAACGAAATGGAAGTCAGAGGGATGGAGTTAATAGACCATGGGTTTATTTGGCAAAATTATGACTGATGATTTTCTGTAATGTAAAACCTTATAATGTTCAGTTTCGCATATTTATTCATAATTAAGAAAGTCCTTTGGAAATTGGATGGACGCTCTAAACATTGCAGATGAAACGGATGAAATTATATTCATAACGTATACGCTTGCTTTTTGCCCCCGGTCATTTACGAAGTTTTCATTTCTCTGATTTCGCATTCGGCTCAGGTTACATTTCGTTAACAAACTGTCGTTGATCTCTCACCAACACACACACACGACACACTTAACGAATGACGTTTTATTCGCCATTTTTTCATCAGACAAACTAAAGATTGAGTGGCATATCCATTAGATATACACATAAAAACGAATTTAAAGCTGAAAGATTGCTGAATTTTGAGTTTAACGTACTGTCGATACATTCGTTAGTTTGTTATCTGCGATAATTTCAATTGAAATGGATCGTCGCAATAAAGGTGGAGATGACGACGACCAAAGTGAAGATGGACAGTTGCGAAGCCCCTATGACGGAAACGATAGGTAGGTACATATTTCATCAAGTAATTGATGCTAATTATTTAGTTGAAATTATTTTTATTCATTTCATTTTTAATATTGCATAGGCAATACTATGACAATCCTCCATAAGTGCATATGAACTCACACTGAAACATCAATGTCCTTACCCATGGGAGTCGTTAAATAATTAAAAATAAAAACCCGCTTCTTGGTGTGAGGCTAGATGTTTTGTGTAACGGCCGCGGCGCCAAATATAACATCCGCAATGGTGATTTTTTTTTGTTGTTAAAATCCTTTGTTTTTTTTAATTTGAATCCAAAAACAAAACGTACGTAAAACAAATGATAAGAAAAACTCTTTTGACATTCATGAAAATTGTGCTTGATTCAAGTTCATTATTTGTTAAATTATTTTAGTCAATTTAAGCGGAAAAGTGTGACTCGTCAGCGGTAAACATAAACAGGTCATTGAGATGTGCTGCCAAATTGTTTGTAAATTTAAATTAATTTTTTGACATAAATTTTAGCATTTTGTTAAAAAGGATGATGACATCAATAGTGAGCGTCGTTTATGTTTGTTCATCAGTTCATAATTTGGTCCACAAAGCAGAGGTTGTAAGTAATTGCGTTAGTGTAGTAAACTTCAAGCGTATGTATTGCTTTATGACAAAAGAGTTTATAGGCCCAGGGTGGAAAAATTTAGTTTCCTCTCTCTCTCTGTTGAGCGTGAGAAATGATTTTCGACACCCTGAGCATGTGATTATCAATACGCGACTCGGAAAACCATTTTTTGTCTTCGTATGGTCACTACAGTCGTACTAGTCAAAAAATGTTTGTCCCCAGTTACGTAAAAAGTATATAACAGCCGAACACTGTACTCGTCAAGGCTCGTTACCGTAAACATCGCACACCTCAGGCGCTTCTTAACGAAAATAGATGGCAGCACATTCTATACACTTGACATTTGAAACACACTTAACTGATTTGAGAATTGACACATTTGGAGCAGACTATCTTCAGTTCATGATATCGACGTTACAAGGATGATAGATGTCGCACTTTTCGTTGAGAATGGCCTTCTCATAAACAGTGTTCGTCTGTAACTGTGTTTTGACGTGTACCCACTTGGTAAGTTGAAAACCAAAAAAAAACTAATTTCGACAATTAGTATGGAGAAATTTAATTTGAATTTTTTCATTTTTATTGATAACGTATTGGCCGGCTTTAGTGAACAAATGTTTTTCAGAGAATTTAGTAGTGTCATAGGAGGACATTCGTTCAAAAATTTAGGAAATTCGAGAACCACAACTTTTACAATATCACGTCACGGCCCCTTACTACCTTGGGGCTATGATAATGACATCGCACAAAATTTACCAACTACTCTGACTACACGTATGTTATGAGTCATTTGCTCATCGCATCGCACACGTTTATATCAACTTACCGAGTGGGTAGACGTTAAAATATCTTACAACAAAATGGGCATAGTGCCCCTCGTAATTCACTTAAAAGCAAGCCACAAAAATGTGAACTGTCAAATTTGCGATGTTTTTTAGAACAGAATCCTGCGTAAATGACAAATTATTCAAAATTATAGCTCATGTGCTGTGAAAGGATGACTCTTACGCAAATAATAGATGAATCAGAACTCAAAAAGTTTAAATATGAAGGTACATACCTGCAAATTTGTTCTGAAATAACATCGCAAACGACCTTGGAATGCGATGATTTTTCAGAGCAACTTTCGATCTTCATACTCGAACTTTTTGAATTCCGATTCATCTATTATTCGTGTGAGAGTCTTCCTCTTACAGTACATGAGCTACAATTTTGAACAATTAGCAAAAATGTGAACTGTCAAATTTACGATGTTTTTTCAGAACAGAATCCTGCGTAAATGACAAATTATTCAAAATTATAGTTCATGTACTGTGAGAGGATGACTCTTAATAGATGAAGCAGAATTAAAAAAGTTTAAGTATGAAGGCACAAATCTGCTCTGAAATAACATCGCACTTGGAATGCGATGACCAACTTTCGACCTTCATACTCAAACTTTTTGAATCTGATTCGATTAATATTCGTGTAAGAGTTTTCCCCTTACAGTACATGAGCTAAAATTTTGAATAATTTGTTATTTACGCAGGATCCTGCCCAAAAAAAACATCGCAAATTTGACAGTTCACATTTTTACAACGTGCTCTTAAACGATGTGCTTTCTAGTACAATGATTTTTTGTAGAAAACCGTCTTGGTTAATTGTCAGAAAAGTGTCAATCTTCTCAGTTTTCTATTGAAAAACGAACGACGAATGAAAGGAATGGATGGATACAAGAGTGGTGAATCATTGATGGAGCAACGAATCACAAACTAGAGAAGGAAGTTGCTGTAGAGGCATTTTCACCTTGTAATCTCAGTACCGAAGAAGAGAAGGCGTAGAACATAAGAGAAACTGGAATAACCTGAGCACGCGCAGTCAAGCGAATGAATTTTTGGAGGAACGCAATAATGAGACTACGAAATACCCCGGAGCTGGCTAAGGATCGGAGTGGGTCGAACCACAGTTGACCCAATTCCTCAGAAAACACTGGTGGGTGCGTATTCTTCTTACAAAATCGGCATATCGGGATTTGTGAACTATTTTTGATTTGCTTTATACTAAAAGTCCACTCAAACACATCACTTTTTAGAAGTGGGTCGACCCAATCCGGTCCTTAAAGCTTGCATACAAAGTATCATTGAGAAGGAATGGTGGGAGTACTGACGTGGCACTAGCGCGGAGCAAAATGGTATACTTATTAGTGAGCCGAGCATCGAAAGGTCAGAAGAGGTGCCGCAACCAGCGAAGTATTTCTTCACTGTCCCACTTTAGTGGGATTGAGAGCACAGGATGAAGGAGTTTTCTGCAGAATTCCATACAGTGGACTTCATTTCTAAACGTTGCATTTACAGGAACGGAAAAGTGAAAACCAACAAGTTTCTGATTTATCGTACGAATTTACCATACAAATCAGAAACTTGTCGGTTTTCACTTTTCCGTTTCTGTACATTGTCACAAACCAAAGTAAACTGCAGTAAATCTGTACACTAATTGGCCACAGAGAGTAGCAATACCATATCGTCATGTTGTTTATTCGTAAAAGAAGTTTTACTACACTAACCAACTCGTCTCGTCCAAAGCTTTGGAAGGAAATGACGAAAAAATCGAAAATAGAACGAACCGTCGTCGGTCGTTCGAAATATATTTTCTCTTTTTTCACACTTTTGGGGGATTGGCATAGCATTTTGCACAAATCTTTGCCGCCCCATGAACTTAACCATAAAATTTTGTACTTACAGTAACTACGACGTTGACACAACCGATTCGTTGGAAATAAAACCACCACAAGCTGGACGTAGTGAACATCGTTACAAAGAGAAAAAGTCATCACGAGACAAGAAACATTCCAGAACTGAACGGAGACATAAGGAACGTGACAGAAATAGAGAGCGCGACTTTCAAATTGATCGCCGACATGGCCATAGGAACGAACGAACGGATCGCAGACATCAACGTATGCAACAGCAATCACCATATCAACGGTATGAAGTTCATCCGAGGGATAAGGAACATTATCGTATGGTACATAAAGACAGTAGAGAAGTGGAGAAAAGACCAAACGACTATGAGCGACGAAAAGAAATTCTGGAGAAGTCGGAAGCGGAACGTAAGCTGGAAGACTTGCGCAGTCGATTGCTCATCAAGCGTAACAAATATGCTGACGCAGAGAAAAGAATTATGGAAGAGCAGACGGAGATCGAGTATCGGTCGGAGCATAGGGAAGTGTATCGTTATGATCATCATTCTGGCAAAAGAGAGAAGGAAGTATCACGCAAAGAATACAAACACAAATCAAGAAAAAGTGTCATTGAACTGATAGATAGTCCCGAAAATGTTGAGATGGAACAGCCAATAAAGTACAAAGAAGACAAACATCGGCAAACTGAAGATCCAGAGTTGATAGCACGACGGGCGAGAATCCTTGAAGCTGACCGTGAAATGGCCAAACGAAAGGAATCGGCGAGAGAAGAACTCGAAGCAAGACGAGAACTTCGACGAGAGCAAAAAGAATCAAATCCCATTGACTCGCCTGTGGCAAAGAAGCGAAGGATGTCAGATGATTCAGAGCCAGAAGTAAAACAGAAAACAAAAGATGATGAATCTGTAGATATTTCCGATAATTCAGATGATACGGTTTCAGATACGGAAACTAATAGCAACACGGACGATTCCGATGAACAGGAAAATTCAGAAGAGGAGCTTCCTACTAGTCCATTATCTGTAGGCGATCTTTCGAAATCAGATCGACGAAGAAGAAAGTCACAATCGCGATCGTTATCCAGATCCCATTCAACGTCAAGAACTCCGTCCCGATCGCCACGCTTACGAAATCGTAGTCGTTCATCGACTCCAACATCGGACTTTGAAAAGGATAAGAATCCAGATCAACCAGTCGAGAGCGTCGAAGCGAAACCGGTCGCCGAAGAGGTGAAAGTTCAATTACCCAATTATTTTCCTGGCATACAAGGCTGTCGATCAGTAGAGGAGTTTCAGTGTCTGAATCGAATCGAAGAAGGTACTTACGGCGTTGTGTATCGTGCACGAGACAAACGTACCGAAGAAATAGTGGCCTTGAAACGTCTCAAAATGGAAAAAGAAAAGGAAGGTTTTCCGATTACCGCCTTGAGAGAAATCAACACACTGCTGAAGGGACAACATCCCAATATAGTAACAGTAAGAGAAATTGTTGTCGGTAGTAACATGGATAAAATTTTTATAGTAATGGACTATGTGGAGCACGATCTGAAGAGTCTCATGGAAACAATGAAACATCGGAAGCAAGTGTTCCTACCAGCTGAAGTCAAATGTTTAACGCAGCAGTTGCTGAGAGCAGTGGCCCATCTGCATGACAACTGGATTTTGCATAGAGATTTAAAAACATCGAATCTTCTTTTGTCACACAAGGGTATATTAAAGGTTGGCGATTTTGGCTTGGCTCGTGAATATGGTTCACCATTGAAAGCTTACACATCGATTGTGGTTACATTATGGTATCGTGCCCCGGAATTATTACTTTGCTGCAAAGAATATTCGATCCCAATTGACATGTGGTCCGTGGGATGTATTTTTGCCGAACTCTTGTCGATGTCAGCTCTATTCCCTGGAAAGTCGGAAGTCGATCAGTTGAACCGCATTTTTAAGGTAAGTTTAGCGAATTTCGTCAATTCCTAGCTTATGTCGGAAAGTTAGGAATTTTTTTTCGAAAATTTGACATTCCTTTGAGAATTTGAAATTTCATGCCATTGTTTTTCGAAAATTCGAAATTTTTTTCGAAGTTAATGATGGGGACCGTCGGGATTATCGTTCCTATTTGTCTTCACATTTCTTATCAACAAAATCATTCCGTTTCGACGACCTACCAACTAAATCCTCATTCGATGATCATCATGCATCATACCGCCTAACAGCATTACTTCGGGGAGAAAGGTATGAAGTGATCTATTAGGCATTATGGTAATGATGATGAACTCACACCGAAAGGTAGAGATAACGGAGGGCGTGACGCAGTCCCCACAACTCAAAAAAAGTCGACAAAATCAAAAAACGCCATACAAAAACTTTTGGGACAAGTAGCCATATATAGGCAAACTTTTGAGCTTTCCCCCTTGAATGTCTGCCTGCTGTCAGAGTGGCATCCCCATGGACGTGGAATTAGCGTGAGTGACAATACATAGACAGCGAAGAGATTGCAGGTTAACTTGCGTACCTGGCATAGTCTTAACCACACGGCCTCAAAGGGCGTGGAATTGGGATACACCCAATCATCGTGAGTGTGATAACTACCCAGTCGAGATCCTGCATGCAAGTGCATTCTCTCACTCTGGGTCTTAATCTCTACTGCTTTGTTGGAATGGCGCAGCCGCCGAATTAGCACCACAACCATCACGTTACAGCACCATTAGGCACCTCAACCTTGTTGGGGTCAGGCATCGATGTTGTTGATACTTGAGGGCCCCCCAACCCCGTGGTATCGATATTAGACCTTCGGGTAGGGCTCATAGCTACGAATGACTACTACAGCCGGGAGCTTGCATTCTCGGCACTGCTAGACCTGCTCGGTTGCGTGGGGTCGCCACTCCCCAATGGTTTTTCTTAGATTGCCCCAGAGGTGTCCACCCTGCGCGTTTACTCCACTCACTCATGTACCGCCACATTCTTACGCCTTTCAAAAACAGCCACTGCGAGCTTGTTGAATTCCTCATACGTTTCACGTGTACTCAGGGCATTACTCAATTCGATGTTCCCTCTAGCATCACGCATTCAAATGTCGCAGGTCTCTGTAGAGGACACATTCACCTATCAAATTATCGATATTTTCAACCGGTGCTCCGCAGAAACAAGCCATATCGTCCAAACCGCGGAACCAGCTCAGGAAACTATGGTGTCGCTACTCACTAGTGGACCAACGGGACGATGCAAGTTGGCGACCACCCCTGTGGTAACAATATGCAGACAGTTGGTTTCTTCTAGAAAGTTGTAGAGTTTGGTCATGACAATTTCTTGGGATCTTCAGAAAATGTCTGCCAGCTGTCAGAGTGGTGCCATCTTGGATTTTGTGAATTTTGAAAAATTGTATCTCTGCCCCCTAAACCCCCGCGCCTGCGGCGAGCTACAACACGCCTTGCAGGCGGCCTTACAGGCATGGGATTCTGCCCCAAACCCCCTAGGGGCTTCCACCCCTTAGACCCCACAAGGAGACGATTCCCCCTTGACCCCCCATCGCGGGGGCTGCTGCCCCTCGACTCCGCTTTTTTATTTTCCCATAATGTTCAGGCCTGCGGCGCGGCGCCTTGCTTGTTATAATCCGTAATCTGGATATTTGGTCATCAGGATTTTCCGGGGGCTATTTTGTCCGGTTTTTTTTTTTTTTGTCCAGGGGTATCAAAAAAATTCTCGAAATATATGAAGCATACGCTTTTAGTGAACTCCCCCTTCCTCCCCAGTCTGTCATTTGTGACTAAGGATCGGAGTGGGTCGACCCACAGTTTTAGAATGCACAGAAAAACATTTTCTGTGACTTCTGCAACTGTGAGTCAGGTGTGGGTCAACTGCGGGTCGATCCGCTAAAACTGTGGGTCAAGTGTGGGTCGACCCACTCCGATCCTTATTTGCGACGCATTTTATGAACGGAAAGTAACATTCTTGTCAAGGAATTGTGTGCGTTTTTTCACCGTAAACGTCACCTTTGACGATATCACTAATTTTATAACGAGCTGCGTCACAATTAGCCATGCGATCAGGCATAATGGGGATGATGATGAATCATTCTTTTCAATCGATTCATCACAAAATGAGAATATGTGGTGATGAACGTTTGTTGACCAACTACGTCACTTCTATTTCCTTCTGTCTGGTTATAATTTCTTTTTGTTCCGACATACGAACTCGCCTAATAACAAATATATTTAGCAAATATTCCTCGTAACTAGGAACTCATCAAAATGTTTTGTACATTCCAGGACTTAGGAACACCAAATGAAAAAATTTGGCCTGGATATGGGGAACTACCCGCCGTTCAAAAGATGACTTTCGCTGAGTATCCCGTATCGAACCTTAGGAAAAAATTTGCCCATTTAACGAGCGAGTTGGGATTGTCACTTTTACAAGGACTTCTGACGTACGATCCGAAGCAAAGGCTTACTGCTGACCAAGGACTGAAAAGTAGTTACTTCAAAGAGTTACCGCTGCCCATTGATCCCGCAATGTTTCCGACGTGGCCAGCTAAAAGCGAATTAGGAGCTCGAAAGGCATTGGCATCATCACCAAAGCCGCCCAGTGGAGGTGGTCAATTTAAACAATTGGTAGAGAACGACGACAATCGTTTTATGTTGAATGCAATGGATTCACGGCAATTGGCGATGGGGCCAGGATTTAGTTTAAAATTTTAAGTTTTTGATTTAGTTGAAAATTGTAAGTTTTTTATTGAAACAAACACAAAGAAGACCATTCACATAGTACTCACGCTACTAAGGGGATAGGATAGGTTCGAAGAAAGCGTACTGTTGTATATCCTAATGAAAATATTTGTGCGATGCTTTTTTCAGCTTGCGTACTTTGTGAATGGGTCTAAGGTCAATCGAAAATAAACATAAACTATTTTACTTTGCATCGTTTTAATTACTCGGTAACTTTACATTGGAATAGGTAAATCCCTGACAACAACCTTCAGTATGTCTGGCGTCTTGAAGCACCAATTGGCAATGTTTTTACTCACACGGCACCATGCCTCGCCATGTTTAGGTTCAGCGGCATTACATCTTTCCACTACATCAGCTTGTTGTTGCTCAGTCCCATGCAATAACTCAAATTTATAGAAATACGCCCAGCTATCGCCAAGATCTGGATCAATTTTAACGGTACGATTGAACCACTCCCGACACTTGACAATTTTATGTTCCGACCAAAATAGTTTCGACACCGCCAGCAAGACATGAGGGTCATGTTCACATTTTTTTAATGCATCAACCGATTTGGTCTTTCGTTGAGGTCTTGGTTCCATGAAAATTGCCTCAGCCCAAAGTTCCCCTGCTGTAGGACATTCCTGAATTGCTCTTGCCAGCAATGTATGTGCCATCTCCTTCAACCCGGCTTTAAGTTCAATGCGTATGGCTTCAAGCCACAGCAAGGAGGTTTTTGGATTCCTCAGACGTCCACGTTCCAAAATCGATCTCGCTTTAGTCAAAGCATTCCTATTCACTTCCAGTGTAGACATCAAAATCCACAATGGAATCGAGTTTGGACATTTCTTTATTCCCGTCATGTAGGTGTTTGCGGCCGCTTCAATCAAATTTTGCTGTTCCTCAATCTGCCCTTTCATCATCCAAAGTTTTGCATAATCGGGAAACACATTTACCGCTTCCTCAAGCAATTTTAATGCCTCGCTCAGATTATTCAACGCCCACTCTAATCTAGCTGATTTCATCATAACGCGAGGTGTCGGTGCTGATGCACGTGCTTTTGCTAGCAATCTTCTTGCTCGTTCATATTCCGCATTTTCCGACTCCAACTTGACAGCAGCTAACCAAATGTCCTCCGAATTCGGATTGGCTTGAAACGCATAAGATAAAATACCTCGAGCTGCAGGTACGTCATTGGCCAACCATTTCGATTTAGCTCCCATTAACCACAGTACTTCAGATTTGGGACAGTGGGCTACAGCTCGTTGCAACAGCGCTTCTAAGCTCTCGCGCGTTCCATGGTTCTTTTCAAAGTATGCCGCTCGTAACCAAATACTTTTCTTCGATGGAAATACTTGCAATGCATGAGCGAAGACAGCCCGAGCGCATTCATACGCCCCTTCCTTAGCGCACTGAAAAAAAAAAAAATCATTAAAATATTTGTACCGAAATTTTACAAAAAGTAAGAAAAAATTACTCACAAAATCTGCGTCATCGATCCAAGTCTGTTTCCGGTCTTCCTCTTCGACACCTATTCCAATAATAGCTCGAACAATTGACTGACAGCAATTGACAGCACCTGATTTTTCAGATTCTATAGCTTCCTGGAACCACATTTCCCTGTTGATCTCGACTCCATTCGCGCTCAGTGATGTTAGGGCACGATCGATAATTTTTTCCACCATATGAATGTTACCTTAAATGAGAGATAGAAGACATTTTATTTGACTAAAACACCCAGATAACACAGATCACACTTTTAAATGTGGTTTGACTTGTACTGAGTGTACATTAAATGTGCGAAATTCAATGTTGTTGAGATTATGCACATAAAATGTACAAAAAATGTGCCTGTAAAGTGGTACATATTTCGATGTACATAAAAACCACATTTTTTTTGCTATTAAAACTCGAAGCTATTGCACTTTGTACATTTTTCGCACATTTTATGTGCATGATAAGGTGTACACTATTCCTATCACATTTAATGTATCAAAAATGTGCTTGTGATGTAGTACATTTTTCGATGTAAATAAAAAGCACATTTTTTGTGCTATTAAAACTTGAAATTATTGCACTAGATCACAAGTACATTTTTCGCACATTTTATGTGCGTGATAAGGTGTACACTATTCCTATCACATTTAATGTACCAAAAATGTGCTTGTGATGTAGTACATTTTTCGATGTAAATAAAAAGCACATTTTTTGTGCTATTAAAACTCGAAATTATTGCACTAGATCACAAGTACATTTTTCGCACATTTTATGTGCGTGATAAGGTGTACACTATTCCTATCACATTTAATGTATGCTTGTGATGTACTTTCTATCATTTAACACTTTATACAAATTTAACACAATAAAAAAAAAGTATCCGGTGGCACAATTAGTAAAGCAGTCGACTCATAATCTCGAGCGTCTTGGGTTCGAGCCCCGCAAATGGCAGAGATTTTTCTAAAAAAAAAATGAGAGCTTGGCATAAAAAAATGTGGATGGAGGACGTAGCGATCATCGGAATAAGAAAAACCGAAATAGAAAAGTTGGAAAACTAAATTAAATTTTCCTTTCTTACATAACATTATATGTACATGAAATGTGCTAGTAATTCACACTAAAAAGTACATAAATGTAGTAAATGGGATCAGCACATTTTCCGATGGCACTTTATGTGCGTTTCGTGGAGTCAATTGTTATCTGGGACAGTGAGATGGCAAATAGTGACATTGTCAATGTCAAGGAAAACATGGCGACCGTTGTAGTCAATTTTTTCGCCCAAAAATTGAATCGAAACGTCAAAAATGTAAAAAAAATAATGGAAGTTAGACTCACCGTTAGCTTCTTCCAACTTCGCAGCCGTTGTCCAAATCTGCTTATCAGTTGGAATATTTTCTCTCGCCTTGTTCAACACTTTTCTAGCATTTTCATACGTTTCCAATCGGGCGAGTGCAAGCCATAATTCTACACTCGTATTACAACATTCTACAGCACGTGACAGCAAAATACGTGCATCGTCAGGATTTTCCATTTCAACTGCCGCCTTCCACAACCGAACAGAATTCGGGATGTGCTCCAAGGCCTTTCGAAAAACTCTTCGTTTAGCTTTTTGTTCTGATTCCAAATCGGCGGCTTTAATCCAAATTCGTACGGAAGTTGGAATATGTCGAGCTGCTTGAGCTATAACCGCTTTAGCGGTATCTGTAAACAGAAAAACATTGGAAATTGAAATGGTGCACTAAGTCGCTTTAGGTTGAAAAACACTAACCTGGAGGTTGTAAACGTGATGCTTCCAACCAAAGGTCTTCACTCAAAGGATTCATTTCACATCCTGCCATAATTAAGTTACGCGCCATTTGCACTTTTCCGGTCACTTCCTCTAATCGAGCAGATGCTATCCAAGCTGGTGGATGATTGGGATTAGTTTCCCGAACGCTTTTCAGTAGCAGTCTGGCTTTTTTGATGTCGTTTATGTCACCTCCATAAGTGGGGATCATCGATTGAAGATCAGTCAAATAACCTTTCGGATCAACGACTGTCTGGCCAGTGACAGAGTCAGACACTTGAGACAATTTTACATTCATCAAAGTATTTCTCGCCTGTCCAATTTTACGGAGATCCAGGTCGCCTGTAGGAGTCAACATACCAGGTGTCGTTACACCCGGTACCATCGAGGCAAGTCCAGAACGCGGATCAATGTTTGATTGTGTCTCTCCACCTAAGCTTCTTGACAACACACTGTCCGGTAATGGCGTAAATTTTTCTGCTCTGGGATTACGTTGCTTTCGGTTTCGACTATCGCCAACTTCTGGGATCGTTGACCACTCTTCAGCTGTTACATTTACCAAATTTCGTTTCAAATCAGAAAATTGTTGCTGTATCTTTGGTCGTTCTTGTCGATAACGTTCCAAATCCTCTTTCAGACGCTTCTCTCTGTATTCTTTACGTTTCTCATCCATTCGCTTATCAATGGATTCGTAAATTGCATCTGCCTCGGCATCATCTTTATCGTAAGGGTCTTTAGAGAACAATGAACCGCTGTAACCACTGAATTCGTCATAATTTGAATCATTCAAGTCCTCGTCGTCTTCTTCTTCCTCTTCCTTTTTCTTACGTTTTGCCGCTGGTGGGGCATGTCGATCATCACTGCAAATTATGAAAAAATTAATTGACAATTGCTATATTGTAAGCTAGATTTACTTACGAAACGTCATTGGCATCACGAGCAGGACCAATATCCGATCTGGTTGTAAATCCTGTAGCTCTGAAAATATAATTCCATGTCAAACGATTGGACTTACAATCACAAAAAATGTATTTGCTTACCCTCTGCCCACACCAGCTACATATCCCAAAGGAGCGGGAACACCAAGAAAATGTTTCTTGTTTCGATTTGCGAGAGCAGCAGCAGTTAAATTAGCCATTTAACAAAATAGTTCGATCAATTTTGTATGTAAACGTTTAATTTCTGAAATGTCAACCAACAAAAGTTGTTGTTTTCATTGATTTCGCATCAGTGGTCGAAAATAAATACTCCACATAGTCAATCAATAATTACCAAGTCCCTGTTTTCTTAGTAAATATTGTTTCTCTACAAATTGATAATAACACGCCTTTGCCACATTCGTCGGATGAATAAATTAATGAAAATAAGTTTTAATATGAACGTCTAACGTTGCCGGTATATCATACTGGAAGACTTGAGAGTCGGCTGTAAGTCAGTTGAGTCTGTTGTGATCAAAATACGGTCTATTCCAACCGTCAAAATGACGTTTCAAACGTCAAAGTACTTCCTGGATTTTTTTTCATCAATAATTGTTAACGAAACAAAAGTTACTCATCTGTTTTCTCAACTGCTCGTTTGTTTCATTACATTGAAGCTTAAAACGTAATTTTAACAGTTTGAATAGACAAACTTTTGATAGCAAGGGCGCGTACAGCTTCAGCTTGATAATAGCGCGTACATAGTTCGATAAGATGCACTGTTGACGATTTTGACAGATTTTGTATGGAAGAAGTGTCAAAATGTTCACTAGTGAAACTTATCTAACGCGGTCCAAGATTCACTGGTGACAATTTTGACACATTTTATATGAAAGAAGTGTCAAAATTCGCACCAGTGAAACTTATCGAGCTAAAGCTGTACACGCCTCAACAGACGCAGTTGTAACTCAACCAACTCAACAGAAAATTTAATGAAAAATGCAAAAATGTATGAACAAAATTTAGTTTTCATTTCGTAAGATTTCTTTTATTTTAAAAAGTGTTTAGTATTTTAAGAAGCAGAGGCATAAAATTGTCTTGAATGAATGTAGCTTTCTCAATGGTCATTTGGTAGGTATACATGTTTGCTTTTTTCTCAAACAAGATGTGCACATGTGCAGCGTGCAGCCTCTGAAAAGTGATGTACACTAGTACCTGAACTGCTTGCGAGCATTAGGGCCCGGAACAGATCAGGCCAACCTGTGATTTGACCTGAAAAATCTGAAACCTGAGTTGAGCTAAACCTGATTTTGTACGCTGTGACCTAACCTGATCCTACCGATCCTACCTGAACCTGTTTTGACCTGACCCTAAAAAACCTGACCTGACCTGATTAACCCGACAAAATAAAGATAAATTAAAGTCCTTAGATAGGCAATAAAAACAATGCCCGTTCATCCGTCCACCTGTCACCGCGATAACTTCAACTGATTTTCAAAAACTTTTTTTTTCGCTGAAAGGTAATTGAAAAACCTTTTTTTGTGATTGAATCTGGGCACTGTCGGCCCAAAGGCCAATGAGCTAGGGCCGTTTGAGTGGTTTTTGGTCTTTTGTGCATAACTCGAGCAAATCTTTTCCGATTTTCATAATTTTTTTTTTGTCTGAAAGGTCTGTGGGCATGTCTGACAATTTATGGAAGAAACTTTTTTCAATTTTGAGTTTATCAACTCAGCTAGGGCCCTAAAACTGAACCTCTACTAGGGCCCAACGTGTTTTTTCTACATAAATCGGGTAAATCTTATGATTTTCAAAAAAATGTTTTTTTCCTGAAAGAGAATCAAATATGTGATTACAGGATTGAGTTTAAGCAAAATCAGTCTAAAGATTTCGAAGTTAGAATATTTATGGATAAGGTTAGGTTGAATCGACAACAAATTCACCAGATCAATCTGGAACCCAATATGAGCAGCCATTCAGGTCCTCCTGCAACCCCACCCCCTCCTCCTCTCCGCTTGTTACAACACAAAAAATTAAAATCTAAATTGTCAAAAATGCTATCCAAAACATGTATTTATTTTTCTTGCCAGGGTGGCGTCATTTTGTCAATGTCGACTGTTGCTAACATACTTCTTATTGTTTTAAAGAGTCGGTAACACAGTATTCGAAATGCCATTGTCCAAGGTCATATATTATAGTGGTTGCGATGCTCGCAATTTTTTCTCTGGGGCAGCCGCACAAAAAACGTTATCTCCATTTTAGAAAAACTAAATGTAAGTCATTTCATAGTGTTGTACTAAATTTCAGGGAAATTCGGCGTACACTGCCCAAGCGATCGTCGTAACCTCTATGTAATGTATGTCTTCGCCTTTATTGTCTAAGCAATAAGAATTTAATCAAGATGACAAAGCCATCATTTCTCTCCTTAATGAAATTCGAACTGCAAAAAAATTGAAAATTCATTCACTAATTTAATTTTGCGCTCCAAACAACGCTTTGATTTTTTTTCATATTCTTTGATAACGTTTTTCTGTTATCTTTGTATGAAATATGTGACCAAAAATTTCAATTTCATAAAAAAATTCCAAAAATTCCACAAAAATTTCAAGAATTCCACAGAAATTCCAAAAATTCCAGTGAAATTCTTGAGTTCAGAAATTCCAGAAATTCCAAAAGCTTCAAAAATTCCTCGAAATTTCAAAAATTCCAATAATTCTAGAAATTCCATTTTAATTCCAAAAATTCCATCAGCCTGCACCAAAAAAAAAATGAAATGAATAACTCCGAGGGTCAAAAATTTGAACCAAAAATTCCAATTCCATAAAAAAATTCCACAAAAATTCCAAGAAATTCCTCAAAATTTCCGAAATTCCAAAAATTCAAGAAATTCCAAAAATTCCACAGGAATTCCGCAGAATTTCCATCGAAATTCCAAAAATTCCAAAAAACACTTTATTGATTCAATACATTAAATGTTGCTTTGTATAAAATTTATGAGACTAGGACTAAACAAAGATGTTGCTGCGTCCAAACTCAGTTGTAGAGGTGTAGGTGACAAGTGAACTGTCACAAACAGAAACACAACTAAAAAATAGGAAGAAAAAGGACAGTGATGAAGAAGAAAACTAAGTTGCACTACAAATATAAACGTTGACGAGATGAAGATAATGTTCCACATATACAATTTTTGGAAATGGTCCCATTTGCTGCCATTGCGTGATGGATGCGCCAGCTGATCGCCTTAATTCCAAAAATTCCATTTTAATTCCAAAAATTCTAGAAGAGCTCGGACTGTTCCAGATTTCGTGTCAAAAATTGTTTTCACCACACGCACACTTGTTGCTTTCCTTTCAAAAGTCGTTTTCACCACATTCAACATCGTATACATAAGTGTGATGAAAGCGAGGTGAAAACGATTGTTGGAATGAAAGCAACAAGTGCTCTAATAGAGCTCGGACTGTTCCAGATTTCGTGTCAAAAATCGTTTTCACCACACACACACTTGTTGCTTTCGTTCCAAAAACCGTTTTCACCTCGCTTTCACCACAGCTATGTATACGTGGTGAAAACGATTTTTGAAACGAAAGCAACAAGTGTGTGTGTGGTGAAAACGGTTTTTGGCACAAAATCTGGAACAGTCCGAGCTCTCACTAAAAAAATGAAGTGGATATCTCCTCGGCGTGACGTAACGCTACTGCCGTACCCCCCTGGGATCACGTCATATATCTCTAACTCTTATTTTCTAATTGAGCGTTCATATAAAAAATGAGAGTGAGAGATTGGGTATTTTCAAATTTAGCATTCGTATGACGATTAGTTAATTAAAAGCATATTTGTCCATCCTGCGAATCATACTCCTATCCAAAGATTATGATGATATTTTACTTTGCTTTTTGCGAAATTTTATTTCGCGAAGCTTATAGTTTCTATGCGAAGAGAAATTGGCCAAACGCTGTATTTAGGGATGGTGACGCTTACAGTTTTTTTTTCGGTCGTATTCAGTTATGAAAATGATGAATTGCGACACCAATAGGGTGTAAATCTCATTAAAAATGCAGAAACCACAGTGTTCAAATTTCAGCGCCATCAACTACAATCATTTCTCTAGTCCTGATTCGAGATGGGGAAATGGCTACACACTTTCTCAGTTCTTCGTTGTTTTCCAATGGGGGCTCATAGGGGTTTCCATCGTCTCCATCCAGTGCAACATCAGTCAATCTCTGCGACAGCTTGTTGATATACACGATACACACAAACAAAGCGGGAAAATATAAGAAAATTGGATATTGATCAATAAGAATTTTACGTTTTTATTGTGTTATTACGATTAATTTTGTAAAAACAAATATTTGAAAGGACAAGTAAGTGGCACATTGAATTCTAATAATGCCGGCAACTACAAAAATATAAAACACAATGGCGGAATTGCTCATTCTTTGTTATTATTTGTAGTCATCGTATAGTGAAGTCACTAGAAAACTATTAAACCGGAAAAGTTTCGGTAGGTTTTAATTGAAATGTTTATAGCTGGCAAGTGTTAATGATTTAGAAATAATACAAAATTCGTCATAACAAAACTGAAAAAAAGTAACAACAAGCGCTTCCACTGTTTTTCTTTCTTTTTATGTGATAGACAAATTTCCAAAATGTATCAACGTGCGTATGCAGCTGATATGCCGACTCGAATGGAGCAATTACGTGTTTCTACCGAAGAAGATGAGCCCACCGAGCCAATTACGGTTTTACGAAATTTAATAGTCAATAGTTCGTATGATAACATTCCGCTAAACTACCTGTCACCAACGATTTCAGCTTCCCCATCACCTGATGAGATGATTATTCGGCAAAGAGGTATGTAACATGCAATGCAATTATGCGTATAGACTTGTAGAGCTTAACAAAAATTCAACACAAATTGATGCAAACATGAAATGTGAAATATTTGGTGGTGTTGGATAGCGTATCGCCAACAGAACAAGTCAGCTTGAATTGTGCACGTGTTGCTGCGCGATGAGCATACTTCGCAGAAATTGCGTATTTTTATTTTTGCATCAGCTTATGTTTACGTAAACTAAGTCTATATCTATTACAGCCATGTATTTATAACTTTCATCATTTTCATAAGAATCCTTTTGCTTAAAATTGCGTTAAGATAGAAGCTTTAAATGCTTGGCTGTAAGTTAATTTTTATCTACTTTACTTATGTTTGCGCAGTACCCTTACTCATAGAATACACATCTTAAGTTGCTAGTGTTTTGACCAAAGGGTATGAGGATCCAATATGGGATGCAGCTTAGAGTAGTAGAAAAGTCTCGATTTACTGGTGGACTCAAAATTTAGCAAAAACATTCCACATTAGAACTATATGTTAAAAGACTACTGAGTGAAAAAGTTACACGTATGCAATTAGTCCAAAAAAACATATGAGGGGACCCGTACGTATCAGAATAGATGTGACAAACAGAGTTGATGTTACGAAAAGACTCGAACGTATTTAAGTCAATATTGCCTTAACTCTTACGTGTATGAAATAACGTCCACATTAAATTGCATTGGAAATTGACGAGAGGGCAATATTGAAAAACCCGTCCGAAGAAAAGCCTTCCGAAAGCACAAAAAAAACCCAAACAGACAAAAATGTACGGAGGTTACAAAATCCGGAGGCGTCAAAATCCGGATGCGTCAAAATCAGGAGGCGTCAAAATCCGCAGGCTACCAAATCCTGATGCGTCAAAATCCAGATGAATCCTAATCCTGACGAGCGTCCGGATTTTGTAGCCGCTGGATTTTGTAGATTCCGTTGTTCGTCTTTTGTACAGAAACAGTTTAATATGCGGCGGGCTTGTCTACGCCCTGCAGGCGGCCGTACGTGCATGGGCCTCTGTCCCAAACCCCGCTAGGGACTCTGCCCCTTAGACCCCGCAAGGGGGATATTCCCCCTTAACCCCCCTTTGCGGAGGCTGCGGCCCCCCGACCCCGCTTTTTTATTTTCCCATTTTGGTCAAGTCCTGCGGCGCAGCAACTCATATACGAAAAGGTTAGTACAAAGAAAATGTAGATGCTATGCTTTAAATAATACAATGTCGTTCATATTTCGTCCTGATTTTGTCTAGTCTTTATCCGGATTTTGACGCCACCTGATTTTGAGGCATTCGGATTTTGAGGCCTCCGGATTTTGTAACCTCCGGATTTTGTCGCCTCTGGATTTTGTGCCTCCAGTAGTGACACCAAATGCACATCTCAATTTTTTCTACAACAAAGGAAAAAACCATTTTTTTTTGTCTAGGGCAGACCTTAGGAGCGACCTAGGGCCATAAGGAAATGCCTCGGACGTATACTTTTATAGACAAAAATGTTTCCTTCAATTTGTTCTGCAACATAGCAAAAAAAAAATTTTTTTGGTTAGGGCAGACCTTAGAACAGACCTGAGGCCCAATTCAGCCCTAAGCACAGGCACCGGGTCCCAATTTGTTTTTGAATATAATTCGGTACTCGATTACCTCTCAAATAGAAAAAGAATCAACAAAATCAGTTAGGATTTACTCAACTTTTGCAAGCGAACACGTTCGGCCCTAGAAGAGACTCAGTTTTAGGGTCCTGACTGAGTCGAAGGGTTTCTAATCAAAACATTTTTGCCATAAAACGGACGACAGTCCTCGACCTTTCGATCAAACAAAATTTGAAAATCGGAAGAGATTTACTCGAGTTATGTACAAAGAATATGTAGAGCGCTAGCAGAGACTCGTTTTTAGTGCCCTAGCTATATCCTAGGGCCCAATCTCAAAAAAAATTGTCTGCGGATTGTTGGGCTTTCATAGACCTGTCGATTAAAAAAACAATTATGAAAATCGGAAAAGTTTTACTCGAGTTATCTACAAAAAACATGTATGGCCGTAGTATAGAATCGTTTTTAGTGCCCTAGCTAAGTCCAAGGACTCAAATCTAAAAAAAAGTTTCTTCCATTAATTGTCGACCATGCCCAGATCTTTCAAACAAAAAAAAATTATGAAAATCGGAAAAGATTTACCTGTACAAAAGACCTAAAACACTTAAACGGCCCTAGCTCGGCGGCCCAGATTCAGTCTCGACAGTGCCCAGATTCAATCCCATGTAAGATTTTTCGATTACCTTTCAGGGAAAAAAAAGTTGTTGAAAATCGGTTGAGTTTTACTCAAGTTATCGCGGTGACAGACGGACGAACGGACGGACAACGTTTTTATTGTTGATTCGTCATCTAAGCACCAGGATCGATGCTCCCCACCTACTCCCAGGTCAAACTTGGGTTGGTTACAAACGTCGTGGTAAACTCATAAGACCCCTTTTCGAAGAATTCGTTCTTGTACGGGTCTTACAATCACTTCACTCTCACCCATTGACATACTATATTTGACTGGCAGTCTTTGACAAAAAATTAACACAAATCGAAGCAAAAGTGAAATGCGAAATGTTTAGTAGTGTTAGTAAATTACTTAAAATTTATTTGGATGACGTAAGATTTCGGTGGATTACGTATTTTCAGCAGAGCAAATCAGCGTGAATTGTGTAGGGGTTGGTGACATCGCACATACTATACACAAATTACGTATTTTTATTATTGCTTTAGCTGATGGTTACGTAAACCCAGTGTATATAGTCAGGGACTAAAATAAGGAATTTTCGTGAGTGGCAAATTCATGCATATTTTTTACAATGCGCCGAATCAAGTGAGTGTGTCTAATGTAAAAACCCGAAATAAAAATTCAAATTCGCGCACCTACTAATTTACCGTATTTTTTTTTGTATAGCCTATTATTTGGGAATTTTTTTATACTTTTTTGGGAAATTTTGATTTCAATCCCTCACAACGCTCAAAACCGGTTGAAAACAATGCCATTGTGTTACATTATCCGATACGAAAAACATTTGTTCTACCCCTTACTTGTTGAGCGCTAGGGGGGCCTTTACGAGGGTAGCCCTAGGGCATATCTCAACCATCACACTTCGCAGAAAATACAAATTAGTGCCAAAACGAAGGTATTGGAGCATAATAAAGATTGAAATTTAAAAATAAAAATTTTGCTGAGCAGACAATCCAAAATTTCGAATTTTTAACGTGTCTGGAAAGAGATGCCCTTCATCATAAAGTTTACTATTAACATATGGAAATTTTTTATATTTTTTTGAGAAATTTTGGAAATTTTTGGGAATTTTTGGAAAATTTTGGGAGTTTTTGGAAAATTTTGGGAATTTGTTCCCAAATAATAGGTCCTGCTTAAGACAGTGAGGCCTTTGCACACAAAACAACTTTTTAGCTCGATGACACGTGGCCAATTGGCCAGCCACGATGTTCCTTATTTTAATCCCTGTATCCCTACGTCATTGCTTTCGCCTATCAAAGTTGACGTTTTTTTACTTTTGGTTCTAATACGAAGCATGTAACACTTAATACGTCACAAAGTACTTGTGCTTGTGACGTAAATAACTATTTCAAATACAGGAAAAGAATCGTGTAAGACTCGAAACAGGTCACGTTTATCTGAAACCTGAAATCAGGTTGATCTGATTTTTACTTGAAATCTGACACCATGATTTTGACCTGACCTGACCTAAAAACAGGTGTGTCAGCCTTTTGTTTTGATCTTTGCCATATTGAACATGAAATTTAGCTGCAGTTGCGACCAGGCTAACTTCATTTTGAACTTTTTAATGAATTCAGATGATTTTGTTAAATTTATAAATGAAATCAGCTTATTTCGTTGGCAATCAAGTTAGATTCGGTCGCAACTACAGCTAACTTCACGTTGAGCATTACTTGTAAAGATCAAAACAAAAGACTGTCACGCCCCTACCTGAAACCAAAAATTATGTGAACGTGAACAATGATTTAAGGAAATTAGGCGTCAACAGTCTTTTTCCAGGTGTCAGGTCGAGATTTACCTGACCTGTTTCATCCCTTAAAGATTGTGCAACGTTTCGTTTTAACCATTTCAACCAAAAAATAGTATATTTCAATATACCCCAATACAGATGAGAAGTGTACGTACGCGCGTGCGAAGCACAGGATATTTTTCTGAACATACGAGAAAGTGTTGGTGCGCATACTGTGAAAGTAACTTGTACATACCGCGAAAGTAAATTTTCACTCACATGTGATGTAAAAATCACACCCATACGCTCTAGCATATACAGAGAAGAGTTTTACACGAACGAAATGCAAGCGAATATGTGGAAAGAGAGATAAAAGAGGAATAAAAAAGTGCACATGTTTATGCTCCCTGTAAGACTTCTACTCCGAAATTGGTGATTTTTAAACCCGTACCACGACCAGTAATTAGTCAAATTAAAACCCTGGAGGGGGTATTGATTCTGCATCACAGATCGTTAAACCGCAATCAAAATTTTCATCTCTTCCAACACTATAACTCGGGTGCAACTTTCTGCTTCTGAAACTACGGATGGTAGAGTGTAAAGATCATTGTGTGATCCTAGTTTGTCATAGATCGAGGCAACAAAATCCAAATTTACGTTTTTGTGTAGACAGACCTTCTCATTTCAGATTGATTTCCTTTTTTCGGCTTGTTGAGTTGTTTTTCTGGTAGATAATCCAGCCTAGATTAATGTTTACGAAGATCATTTTTCGAAAAAGAGGGATATATGAAGGCTCGGGTGACTTGTTTTTCTATTTCAAAGCGTTGATTAGAAAGTGACAGATATAGTTGGTCTCTATCTAACGAACGCTTTAGATTAGAAGAACAAACGTCATCCGCGCCTACATATAGATCCCGCTTTTTCGAAAAATGATCTTCGTAAGCTTTACTCTAGGCTTGATTATCTACCAGAAAAACAACTTCACACCCCCCCCAAAAAAAAGGAAATTAAACTGAAATGAGAAGAGCTGTTGTGCATGGATGGACTTTTTTCAATTTTCATACAAAGTTGTGGTTTCATACGAAGTTGTGGAGACATCACAAGTTTATTTTTTTTTAAATACAGCCGTTTCAAAGTTGCGTTGAACACTATTATGAAATTTATGACTTTTAAAAGTCAAAGGGAATGGTATGTGTTCACCAAACGGGCGCCAATTTGAATTCACATAGAACACGCGTGCGTTCGATGCAGAATTCAACAAAAGAAAATGTTAACGTGAACATATTTCATGTTGTTGACAATTAAAAGTCTGATGATTCATTTAGTGTTCAGTCTGTATCGCGCTTTCATTACACCCGTTTTTAATCTCTATTCTGATACCTAACGAATCAATTGCCAATGTAGGTCGCCGTGCTAGATCATTTTTCTGGTCTCCTGAGAAGGTACGAGACAGCGTTACGCCAGTAAAATCAACAATGACATTGCGTAGTTCACCTCGGAAGCGATTATATCCAGCTGATGGAACACCAGATTCGTCAGATGAGAGTAAAATTTCTCCACGAAAATCATTATTCATTCAACTACGGGAAACGATCCCCGGTGGCAAAAAACTCAAATTCGACGATAAACCAATTGCACAAACAAATACTGGCGTTCCATTGACTGAAACACTCAAAGGTATGTACAGAAATTATTATTAAAATTCCCCCGAAAATTTCCCATTTTAGGGTCACGTCAAAGTGAATAGAAACTTTTCACTTCTGGGCAGGTTTTTGCGGTTTCATTGACCCTCAAAAAAACAAGTTTTTGATCACATTTCGATCGCATCTTCGAAAGTTCCTAACCGATTTTGTTAATTTTCGAAGGTTTCAAAGATTTTGAAAATCATTCAAGTTTTAGTCAAGTTGTGTTGACTCCTAGCACATAGGTGGCGCTAGGTTTGTCGCACAGCTTCACACTGACAAAGCAAAAACATGTCGGTAATGTAGGGACCTCACTAAAAAGAACCATCGAGCAGTAAAGCTATTCGAAGTAATGATCTAGCTCCAGCCCCTAACCCACCAACCCACGTCACGCTTGCTATAAAAAAATTAGTATCCATAAAAAGGTCGCAACTCATGCAGGATAGCAAATTCTGTTTATAGGACTCTGGCTATCTCCCCCCCCCCAAATAGGGGGTGTTTTTGGAGTGGTAGCCGGAGTACTATAAACAAAATCTCTGACCATTTTGGAGTTATAAACATTGTGGATTTTATAGCAAGCGTGACGTCATTTATGAACAGCCCCTTAAGACAAATTATAGTTATTATTATCGTGTTGACAAGCAGACAGAGGGACAAGATTTTTATGCAGATTTAGACCCCAATACGAAAAACCCCGAAATTCGACATAAGCACATACATACGAGTTATGTACGTACACGGAGAGCGCAGCTCGAGGCATGTGCACATCAACAGGAGTGTGTTGGTATATATATACGGCGGAAAAATTCCTTCCGTGTACATCATGCGACGGAAATACACACCAAAACACTCTCGCCGTATACAGTAAACCACTTATTTCGATATTTAAAGGAAATTCTTGAGTTTTATACAAACTTCACTTGGATTATGCCAAAATTTGGTTTTTTATTTGCCTACTCCAGTTTCGAGCACAAAGTTGCTCATCATCAGGGTACTTGAATGTACCAAATCTTATTTTACCACTTATTTCGACTTGGGCAAAATAATAGGACATTTTTTGCGCTGCTCTGTGTATGATACAATTCCTTTTTTCCGATCAAACGATTGACTTTGATTTGTCGAGATTTCAGTGATTGTATTGGCAATATGTAACTCCGAGGTGGGGGTGCACTGAGGAAAATATCTACAAACGACGTAGGAGTAATGTTTATAATATACGCTGCCGACGTATTTTATCCACCATACACGTATTACGAACGTCACTGCCGCATTATGTGAGCTCATAACACGTTCGTAACGTATGACATACTTAAATAATGTTGATAATACACTCACCGCGTATATAATACGTCAGCGGCGTATACTATAAACACAGTTCCTACGTCGCGTCGCTTGTAGAAATTTTCCTCAGTGTGCCAACAGAATGTGCATTAGAGTATGCGAAAAACGAATACTTATCCAATTTAAACAACAAACAGGTTACACACAAGATCAACTGATTGCAATAATTGGTGGATTGATAAAAGAGCAACCGATGCTGGAGCAGAAAATTCGAAATGAGCTACCGATTCCTGACATATCACAAATGGAAGAACAGTTAAACATTGCCAATAAAAACATTTACAGAAGTTTACCGCAATCCCGACTGGCTAAGAAAACTGACGGTATTAGCTATTCCAGAGCCGTTACACATATGAACACATTCAAGAAAACAATAATGGATCATACAACCATGCTGAGCATTTCCGAAAATTGGGATGCCTTATTGGATTACACACTGATGGCGTGGGCGTACGTCAGAACCACACCGGTGTGGGATAATAATTCTCACAACGCTTGTCGACGATATTTATTCAAAACACTTGCAAGTCATTTATTTGTTTCATTAAAGCGTGGGGGAGCATTGTTAGGTGAAGATCGCATCAGTAGACTATCGTATCGGATTACAGGATTGCAGAACGATTTTAACGATTTACAGATTAATTCGTTCATTGAACTTCTAAACAATATTCATGAAACCTTTAATTAATAAATTTACGCAACCAAAGCAATCACAAAACTGTTACATTTCGAACCATAAGTTTCTAGGAATAATATTACAATTACGTTTTGTATTCGTTTTAGTTGTCATATGAATGTTTGTCTCTTACCTCATATTTAGGGAAATCAAATTTGGAAAACGAATGAAAAATGTTACATTTTTCACACTCAGACAAGCTCTGAGTTAAGTGCCTCCTTTAGTGCATAAGATCTGCTGAGATCATGATTTGCTTAAAAAGGTTTAATTGTTGTAAAGAGAGACAAATTCCGCCATCATTTACTTTGTGTTTCGAGAAATAACGAATTCTATTTATGTAAAATACAAAGGCCATAAGCCTTAGAAACTACTACTTAAAGAAAGTCATAATATTTTTTATTAAAATTATATACTGTAGCTGAAGCTAAGTATTTTTATGCAATCGATATCATCCAACCGATAGGGCCATTGGTGCGCTCACTAAACCTAACAACGTCATTTTGCAATGCTCCCATAAAATGCTCTGCTCTACTCGCATACACCCTAAATGGGGCATAGAGTATTGTAAAACTCTTTTTTTTATCGAGTGAATTTCATTCAGTGACTTGTTATAGATTAATGTTGTAAAGTTTCGCGGTCGCACTATGTGAATGGCCTCCAATCAGTTCAAATAAAGATCAAATTACAATATAAATCCCAAATTTGTTTATATTTAGATAAAAACCAACGGAGTTGGCTGCCTTGACTCGGCTCTACGACAAAATATCCCTGGACACCAGACGAAGAGACCACCAGACCTCCCCATATTTAATTTGGGTTGCGTTTGACCAATTTGTTTCAATTGTCAATGACCATGTAATGAAAGATTATATTTTACCTTCTCATCTCCGCGACTGTGTCTACTACGAGGAATAAGACATAGCGGTCTCTATGAACATGCACGGCAGTCTTTGGGTGGTACGAGAATGTTAACGGAAAGTCGGGTTCGAGGGAAGTGCTGAAAGTGAGAACGGAGAACCTGAAGAATATAGTATTATTGGTCTAGGTCACTGGTCTGAGCCAGGTCACTCGGGCGCGCAGCGGAACGGTGCTCAATAGTGGAACAGGCTGCGTAACTGAAGATAGGCGAAGAAGTTCTTGGAGGGATACATACATACGGTCGGACCACCAATTACTTTTCTCACAACTTCTTTCTTCTTTCTTAGCCCATGTATATCCACTGCTGGACGTAGGCCTCCCCTAGCTCCTTCCACTTCGTACGATTAATCTCTATTTGCTGCCGATTTGTTCTTGCCACTCGTTTAATACTGTTGGTCCATCGTTCTGTTGGTATTCCCTTCGGTCTCATTGTGGGTGGTCTCCATGACATTATATTATTGGTCCATCGTTCATCGGTCGTTCTTGCAATATGTCCTGCCCAGTTCCATTTCAGCTTTGCTATTCGCTCCATGACATCCAAGACTTTTGTTTGTTGTCGGATCCAATGACTTTTTGTCTCTGAGCGATATTCCGACCATATTTCTTTCCATGGCTCTTTGAGCGACTCTCAGTTTATTTTCCGATGCTTTTGTTAACGTGAGAGTTTCAGTTCCATACGTCAGTACCGGAAGAACACATGAATCGAATACTTTACGTTTGAGGCTGTTCTCACAACTACAATGCGAATTCGTATTTTTTTACCTTAAAATAGCGAACATAACTCTTTTCATGTGTTCCTTACGGGGAGAGATGCGAAAATATTTTCTTCCCTAGGTAGCGCGGCGAAAATATTTTCGTACCTAGTAAGCGATGCGAAAATATTTTCCGCCTTAGGGTAGAAAATATTTTCGCACCTCTTTCTGTGCTTTCTCTTCTGTGAAAAATATGAAAAGTTAATTCACAAAAAAAGAAAATTCTTAACTCGGGTCTGTGGCTCTTGCAGAGGAAATTATAGCTTCAGTTAAGTTTCTGGCAGTACAAAAAAAATTGTAACTTGAATGAATTACGACCCTTGCTGCGCTATAGCCACAAACTTCACTCACGTTGCCATTCTCTCCTCTTTGGTCATAAATTTTACTCTCGTTGAAATTTTTTCTGCTTTGGCCACAGACTTCAACCTTGTTAAGGAATTTTCTATTTTCACCCCTTGTAATGAAAAAAACACACCGCGACTCTTCATTTGCAAATGGAAACAGACCGATTCATTGCAAAATTCAGCATCATCTACATCACCCGATAGACCAGAATTGGGGATAGAAACGAGGTTTATAGAAAAACACTAATGAGTGGTGAATCACGCTCAACAGATTACAGATAACTTCGGCATACATTGTGCCAATATTAGTAGGGAACGATGACGCAATTTGGTGAACACAACTCGTAATTTTGTTTAAAAAAAATGTTTACGTGTCGAACCACAACTTGTGTAAAAGAATAATTTTGGGTAACGAAGCTTCATGCGTCGCCCCCTCTGATATCAGTACTTTTGTAAGCTGACAAAAAAGACCTGCATCAGACCTCCACTTTTGAAATGGATTTCTCGTGCGGATAATTATTTTCGCAAAATTGTATTAAATCAACCATCCAAAAGAATACCAGCAAAAGGACGAAGCAGCGAGAAAATCTTTAAAAACCCTTATTTCCGTCCTACAAATTGTGTATTCCTGAAACTTTCTTGAGTTTTCGAAAAATATTATGCGTATTTGCAGAGGCGCCGACTTTCTTTTTTCTTGTTGGTGGCAAAATTTCTTCCTTACTACTTTTGTTGCCGATGGTTGACATGTGCCAACGGAGGTTGTTTTTATGAGTTATGACGCTATGGCACACAAATATGTAATAAATTACGAGTAAAAAAAACCGTCTGTCCTTTGCGACACACATAATCATGTGAAAAATTTGCGAGCGAAGCGAGGAGGATTTTATTATAGATCTTCAATTTTTTGTTCAAACAAAGTTATTTGTCGTGGACGTGGCTTCTAGGGATCAATACAGGCACATACCGAAAAATCTGCTGTAAGATGCGTCAGATTTCGTCAGGCTGGTTTCCCTCGCCGATCTTCAAAAAACCACGTTTTTAACCACTTTTTCGAGCGTAACATTGACCGATTTTGTTCATTTTCGAAGTCGATCTCACTTTTTCGGTTTCAAGAAAAAAAAAAAATGAAAATCGTGTTGACAGACGGACCGACAAATTTTTTTGTGGAATTCTCTTCTATAGACCCCAAAACGAAAAACCCATTAACTCCCGGGTCGAAATTCGACTGGTTACAAACTTAGGCCTCGTTTACTTCATACGGGTGGTACGGGTCCAAAAATACAATGGAAGGCCAAAGCAACAGCTCGTTAAAATCCTTTAAAGTTACCAAAAAATTGCAGGAGACTGTAAATGGTGTGTCGAAAATGATAAAAATCTTGTTGGAAAAAACTGCCCCCACCCCATCTCGGCTCGTATGCGTATCTGTATTGATCGGTGTTCGGATCAACAAGGTAAAGTGAGCCATTGGTAGATTTAAGCCGTTTAAATCGGCAAGGGATGACAGGATATTCCCTGCGATGCTGAAAGAGAGTGGAGAGATCTTATTACTAGTGCTTGATCCCAAAGGCATGGGAAAAGGTTAACGTGACGTTTATACCAAGGCCAAGTTTCACCTCTTTCATATTGAAGACTCTCGAGATAAAAGTCTCGAGAGTCGCAGACTTTTATATCAGAGACGAAATCCTGTCGAGATACCCGCAGCAACATGCATATCAAACAGGTAAATCGACGGACTTGTATTTGCCTGCCCTTGTGGCCGAGATAGAAAGGTCATTCGAATTTGGTGAGATTGCCTTGAATGTTTTATGGATATTAAAGGAACATTCAACAATACTGGTTTTGATATCATTCAGCAAGTGCTAGAAAAGAGGGACGTAGCACCAATAGTAATGAGGTGGATCGGTAACATGCTCATAAACAGGACCGTGGAGGCCACAAGTCCAGCTTCTGAGTATAGAAGGGGAGTCCGCAAGAAGGGATACTCTCACCGCTGCTATGGTGCATTGTCGTAGACTCCTTGATCAAGGAGCTGAACGAAGGCGAAATTCATGTTCAGGGCTATTCGGACGACTTGACTATCTGGTCAAAGTGAAGTTTGAAAGTATCTTAGGGTATCGTTTGAAGGGTTCACTGAAGATAATGGAGGAATGGTGCCCGGAGAGCGGTTTGAGGATTAACCCCTAAAAAACGAACATTGTGCTTTCTGGTGGAAAGCGTACAGGACACAGTTTAGTGGGGAACTTTAGCCTCTTCGGGAAGGTTGTTGATCCCATCCCAAAAGCAAAGTATTTAGGAGTCATCCTCGACGAAAAGCTCAGCTGGATCGAACATGTCAAAGACAAAGCACAGAAAACAGTATCCGCTTTCTGGATCTGTCGGAAGGCTTTTGGAAGAGACTGGGGAATATCGTCTAGAGCCATATTGTGGATCTATGAGAGGGTGGTTAGACCTATGTTGAGCCATGGCTGCGTACTTTGGTGGCCTAGGCTCGGCGTGGAGTGTGCAAGGAAGGAGTTGAACGAAATTCAGATGCTTGTGTGCATTTGCGTCACGGGAGCTATGAAAACTACGGCCACAATGACCATGGAATCGCTTATTGTGCTATCGCCCATCCAGAGGGTCGTTAAAGGAAAAGCATTTGCCTCGGCAGATAGGCTGAAGCAAAATGGTCTCTGAATGAGCAACTTCGAGTCTAGACATGGGAAGATCCTGAAGGTGATTAACTACGGGATCTTTCATATGCTAAGTGATCGTATGGTCCCACATGTCGACTTTGTGAGACGATACCTGATTGTCATACCGGACAGAGCTGATTGGATTGGAAACTGGCCGACCTGCCTTCCGGCTGATTGACCGGTGAGCTTCACTGACGGGTCGAAAACTGAGAAAGGAGCGGGAGTCGGGATGAGGCGAACCGTGGTAGTTTCCTTTTAGGAAAGTTAGCGGGCGTCCCCCAAGCGGAGACGTTTGCGATGTTGAGCGGAGTGACGATGTTAGTTCCAGAGGAGATGACGGGTGGCAGAGCGATCATCTGCTCAGATATAGAGTCAGTAATCAAGACGCTTACATCACCCGTGACGACGTCAAAACTGGTTAGATAGCTGAAAGTGACCCTAAAACGATTGGGACTGAGAAATCAGATAACGATTGCCCGGGTCACTGGGCACACCGGTGTAGACGGTAATGAAAGACCAGACGAGCTGGCCAAGCAGGATTCAGCATCTGCGATCGATGGCCCATCACAATCCCACATTCCAAACGGCTGAGCCCGCAAAGAGTAAGCGCGCGTTCGGCGGGGGAGATCACCCGAAACCAAGGAGTTTCTCAGAATGAACCGCAGTAGCATCAGGAGAATAGTGGAACCTATTACGGGTCATTGTAGGTTGAACAAGCACTTGACCAAAATGACCATTTTATACGATCCAATTACACAGTCCGTTACCGTTGGAACGGTCTCTGTTGGCTAACCTAGGCAAAAACCATAGAATCATAGATGAGTACCCGGTGAATCATCGGTGGGTCCCCGATAAATCATCGATGAGTCTCCGTTGAATCATAGATGAGTCCCCGGTGAGATGTATGCGGAAAAGTTTCATCGACACTCCACGTTTTCGGAAACGTCTTCAGCAATATCTCCGGAACAACTTGACCGATTTTGCTCATACGCACGGACAAATATAAATATATGGATTGTAAACATTTCCACAATTTAAGCAAAATTCCATGTTTTAAACTCCAGAGTGAATAAAGGTATCATACTTCGTACGCGACTAAAAATGCAGCGTTTTAATCTACTAAAACAACACAGTATCGGAAAGTATCTACTATTTTACACTCAACAAAAGCCCTTCGGGTCTCTTCGCATCCCGTTTTATTGACCTTCCCGACCTTTTCTCTTTGAAATATAAAAAACTTAGTATTTATTCAAAACGAATAAATTAAATCCCTTCATGCTGGAGTCCGATGTTAGATTTTGAATAAAAGCGCGAATGTGCAATTCCTTAATAATAAAATATTTTCGGTTCTTTTCAGACCCGAAACGATTAAGAAATATTAATAATTGTAGTATTGGACTGAAGAACATGAAGTATCAAAATTTTAGATTACGTACCACTCAAGACAATTTTCTGATTATCTTTATTCGACACTTCAGAGATAGTTGTTATGATTCTCTCCATTCATTCGTTGTGCTTCATTCTTTTTTGACACTGTCAGCCATTGAAAAAGTGCATCTTGGATTATTTTGTTTTCAGCGCCTTCTGCGTAATAATTTTACGGAAATTGTGATGCGAAACATTGATTTCGCAACGTCGGATTAAGGAAATTTTTGATCGAAGTTAAGCAAGTTACAATTCATCAAATTTAAATGCGAATTCGGGAAAATTGTCTGCGTACGAATGGAATTTTAAATGGAAAAATTAAGTTGTTAAATCGACGATGTTAATTCTTTTGAGTTGTATGAAGTAATTGTCCATGAAATTAGCGCGACAATCGAATAAAAAGTGAATGTGAGAGGCTCTCGATGCATTCATAATGGAAATGAAAAAAGTTTTTGAGCAGGAGGGACGGAATGCAAGGAATTTATTGGCATACCAAATTTCAAGCAATCTCGATCTGCATGAAAGTGAGTAAACTGTCGGTTTTTTTTTTTTTTAATTTACTTAGTCAAAAGAACAGATCATCGATAGTTGAAATGGTTGAAATTTATCGATGTATGTACTACGAGGAATACAATTGCTTTCGATTTCTTTTGTTTTGTCTACTTCCACCCACATGCATGAATCTTCTTATAGTCTAATGCTGCTGTCTATATTTAAATAATGGAACTAACACCATCAGACCATATGATTTTTGTTTTTGTTTACAATTTGTTTTGTTGGCTCATGTGTGACAACCTGCATATGTTTTTCGTCAAAATTTAAATCATTGGAAATGTGTCTGATGGAATTGATTTTTATTTTAGAATGTGACTATCGTAAACCTCCTGTGCCGAAGACACCAGTCAAAAAAATATTTCGCTCTCGAACTGTAACATCATCCTCAGCATCAACATCCACCACGCCTAGGGTACGTAGCGCATCCACTGGACCACGGGATAAACGTTCCGAACTCCAAGCTCGCTATTGGGCTTTGTTGTTCGGTAATTTACAACGTGCCATTAACGAAATTTACCAAACCGTTGAATGCTACGAAAATTTGTCATCATGTCAAGAGGCGATTTTGGTCCTTGAAAACTACATTCGGGATTTTAAAGGCTTAGCTGAATGGTTTCGAATGTCCTGGGATTATGAGACGACGACAAATCGTCCACAATCTTTAGCATGGGATGTACGGAAAAGTAATCCTGCACCACGTAAGTTGCAATTCATCTTAATATCTACGGTGAAATTTCGTTATGCGTTTCCCCATGACATCACACCTTGGATTTTCAAAGAGGCTAAAAAATAAATGACGGAAGACCTGCCGAAGTAAGGCCATCTATGGAAAATAGTGAGATTCAAACGAAATTAGAAGTATGTAGCTCAGAGAAATGAGTTTATTGCCCGGTCTATTCCAAGTGTCAAGGTGACATTTTAAACGTCAAACAAAACAAAAATTTCGCAATATCCAAAACCTGTTTATTTTCTTCCACAAAAAAAACCTCTTACAGACTATAGAGGAGGTGTGACGCAAGTCTTTATGCCTGCTTACAAAAGTTCACCATTGTAAAAGCATAGCAAAATTATTTCGTTGCAGGGTTTGTGAAGGAACGGTTTATCTCAGTGGTAACGTACTGACTTTCCACCAAGAATACCCGGGTTCAATCTCGACGAGGACCAAATTCTGTATAGGATTTTTCTTCAACTTGTAGCATCATAGTATCGTTCTGTAGCATACCCAAGATTCCAAATGTGTTTGGTGTATATAACGAACCGTATATAAAAGAATGACATGCATGACGTCACCCATGTACGATGAATTCTGTGTACAGATATCTCAGCCCAAATTTGTTTAGACCCGTACGAAGAACGCAGTGCTTCGAAAAGGGCTCCATTGCGTTTACCACGACATTTGTAACCAGTCGAATTTCGACCCGAACGTAGGGGGGGGGGGGGGAGCATCGATCATGGTCTTTAGATGACGAATCAACAAGAAGAACATATGAAGGGACCCGTACGTATCAGAATAGATGAGGCAAACAGAGTTGATGTTACGAAAAGACTCGAACATATTAAGTAAATATTGTCTTTCGTCCACATTAAATTGTATTGGAAATTGCCATATGTAACTCCACAGCCTGCTATAGTTGTCTCTTTCTGACACACCTCCGATGAGCGAGAGAAAAGTACCGATTTCAATTTATTCCATACATTTCCTGAGACAAATCGCTCAAGGGTATTGGTTGCATGAGTGGATAGTATTCATGCCGTTAGGAATGTGATAATGTGAATCAGTCTTAACATAGAATTTATTTCTCTTCCCTTGCCCACACTAAATGTCGTCGGGTCCACGAAAAACGAAATTAACGAATAAAAACTCGATTTTAAGTATTTTCCGAAAGCACAAAATAGATCCCCAAAAATGTTCTCCTCAATTTTCTGTACAACGTAGCAAAAAACCATTTTTTGGGCTAGGGCCAACCTTAGTACTGCCCAAGGGCCCTGAGTAGAGGCCTCGGACACATACTATCATAGACAAAAATGTTTCCCTCAATTTGCTCTGCAACATAGCAAAAATCAATTTTTTTGGTTAGGGCCGACCTTAGGACCGACATGAGGCCCACTTGCGCCCTAAGCACAGGCAAAAGTTTCTTTTATAAATTGTCGGTTATGCCTAGATCTTTCAAACAAAAAAAAATTTATGAAAATCGGAAAAGATTTGCTCGAGGTATGTACCAAAAACCCATAGAGCACTAGCAGAGACTCCTTTTTAGTTCTTTAAATTTACGCATATTGAAAAAACATAAATGACACGGAATACGGTACAATTAACGAGGACGAGTCAAATTAAACGCTTGTTGGTTGTTTTAAATTGTACCAAAAATTTTTTATTTCTAACCGACCGGTTTCATTCGCTATGCGAACATTATCAAGGTTCTTACTAAAGAAACAGGTGAAATTAGATTATTAAAATTAGAAGAAAGGTCCAACTACTACATAGATAACAAAAGTAAGAAACAAACTTGGACATTAAGGTCAATTCACAGAAACCAAGACACATATTTACATAATTAAGAGGAAAACCTTTTTCAAAGGGTGTCTCGCAACATATGTCCGCTCAATTTTGCTCACAATCGTAAAAGATATCGTTCGTACTCGAATTTGGAGTGTCTTCAGTCAAGTCAATTATATTGTCATCTACCTTTCTCTTCAACTCAAACAGATCAAGCTATGGGGAATTAATATTGCCATCGTCATTGTTTAGGAGGTTTTCGTGCTTATGTCTCTTAATATGAATTGCTTCATAGTACTCTATTTTCCAGAGCTGGCTAACGGGTTGAACCAGCCTCAGGTCACTTATGTCGATTTTATGGTTGGCACTAAAAATATGTTTTCCGACTGCCGTCTTCGTTTTTCAATTAGCTGATTTCACATGCTCGTTAAATCTGATAAAAAACTTCCTGATCGTCATACCAAAATAATACCTCCCGCAGCAATCACATTGAATCCTATAGATTCGTGATTTGTGCAGATCTAGGGGCGTGTCTTTGGTCGTCCCTAAAATGGCTTGCAATGATCCTTCATTCCTATGAACTAATTCAATGTCAAAGTGGTTGTATGTCTGTTTCAGGAACTTCGTCACTCTCGGATAACATCTTACGCTTATCCGTTTCGGTTGGTCTCTAGGTTCGTTGTAAAAGGTTGACATTTCAGAAAGTCTTTTCTTTTTCTTATATTTGTTAATAATACTCAAAATGGCGGATTCCTTATACCCGTTCACTACACCAATCTCTACTATTTTCTTGGGTCTCTTAGAATAGAAATAGAAAATTTTAGGCTCACTCATAGGGATGCTCATCTTAAAGTGTGCCATAGAATGGTATGCTGCCATTTTTTGATTCAGATCATGAAACGAGTCACTTGTGATAAGACGCATGGTCTGGGTAGGTTTCCTATACACATCTACTTCACTTTTGCCATTTACCACTTCACACATAACGTTAAGGAAAGGAAGGTGCCCATTGTCTTGTCTCTCAAATGTGAAACGAATCGCTCCTCTCTTGATTTGGTCCATCTTATCTTCAAATAGTTTTTTAAGAGCTTCGAAGTTTCATTGTGTTAAGAATTTAGCGCCCTAGCTAAGTCCATAAATTGTTGGCTATGCCCAAGTCTTTCAAACAAAAAAAAAATTATGAAAATCAGAAAGGATTTACTCGATTTGTGTACAAAAGACTAAATACACTCAAACGGCCCTAGCGCGGCGGCCCTTGAGCCGACAGTGCTCAGATTCAATCCCATAAAAGATATTTCGATTACCTTTCAGAGAAGAAAAAGTTTTTGAAAATCTGTTGAGTTTTACTCGAAATAACTAGCCGAGCTAGGGCCGTTTGAGTGTTTTTAGTCTTTTGTACACAACTCGAGTAAATCATTTCTGGTTTTTAAAACCTTTTTTTTTTTTTGAAAGACCTGGGCATAGCCAACAATTTATGGAAAAAACCTTTTTGAATTTGAGTCCTTGGACTTAGCTAGGGCACTAAAAACGAGTCTCTGCTAGGACCCTACGTATTTTTTGTACATAACTCGAGTAAATCTTTTCCGATTTTTATAAAAGAAACTTTTGCCTGTGCTTAGGGCTCAAGTGGGCCTCATGTCGGTTCTGCAGAGCAAGTTGAGAAAAACATTTTTGTCTATGCAAGTATGTGTCCGAGCCTTCGAGTTAGGGCCCAAAAAATGGTTTTTTGCTATGTTGTAGAGAAAATTGAGTTGAACATTTTTGGTATCAATTTTGTGCTTTCGAAAAATATTCGGAAATACTTTTAGGGACGGGTCTTTCAATATTGCCCTATCGGCAATTTCCAATACAATTTAATGTGGACGTTCGAGTATTTTCGTAACATCAACTCTGTTTGCCGCATCTATTCTGAAACGTACGGGTTCCTTCATAAGTTTTGTTATGTTGAGGGAAACATTTTTGTCTATGGAAGTATGTGTCTGAGGCCTCTACTTAAGGCCCTAGGCCGGTCCTCAGGTCAGCCCTAGACAAAAAAATGGTTTTTCACTATGTTGTGGAGAAAATTGAGAGAAATATTTTTGTCTATGGAAGTATTTGTACGAGGCCTCTGCTGAAGGCCCTAGGTTGGCCCTAGCTCAAAAAATGGTTTTTGCTATGTTGTACAGAAAATTGAGGTGAACATTTTCGTCTATTTGGGGATGAATTTTGTGCTTTCAAAAGGGTTTTTTACTCGGCAATTTTCAATACAAGTTATTGTGGGCGTAAATCACTATTTACTTAAATACGTTCGAGTCTTTTCATAACATCAACTCTGTTTGCCACATCTTTTCCGATACGTACGGATCCCCTGCATATGTTTTTATTGTTGATTCGCCATCTAAGGACCATGATCCCGTATCGAAATTCGACTGGTTAACAACGTCGTGGTAAACGCAATAGACCCCTTTTCGAAGCACTACGTTCTTCGTACGGGTCTAAAAATTTTGAAGTTGAAAATTGCTAGAGAAAGCCACTTTCATAACAAAACCCTAGGAAGCGTTATTGGATGGCCTCACTCATGTCAAGAATAACAGAAAAATATTACAGAACCTGTTGGAAGTTGAAGAGAGCTATGGAAACCCTCCCATCCTGGCATTCGGTCTTTTTTCCAAAAAACCCTTTGCCTTTGGAACCAACTTTCTAACTCTCATAGTTCTAGATCTATGGGTCAGCCTTGCAGATTCTTGAAATGGCCATATCTTAAGGATTGGGCCATATTTCCCCAAAATCCTGAAACACGTATTCACTCAAATTTAATTCTCTACAACTTTGTCTTTTCAAGCAACATTCTTACTCTTATAGTTATAGAGTTATTGAGTCATGAGTCATACTGACTGAGTCTGGGCGACTAAATCTCAGAAATCCCAGGAAAGATGAGTTTTTTTAGGAACAAAAATACCTGCCGACTTATTTTATCGTCTCAGCGGTTTCCGAGATCCTAAAAAGTAACAAGGTAACAAAGTAAGAAGGTTTGCAAAATCGATAAGTTAAAAATATCCGATTTTCCCTCATTTGTACTTGCAAAATCTTATCTCCGGGTCAAATGAACCGATTTTAATAAGAAAAAAGGCACTTCGACCTAAAATTTTGCGTAGAATCCGGGAAAAATATTTTTGAGGGGGGTTCGTCGGTCGCAAGGGGGGGATGTCAAAAAGTTCCTTAGTCTACGAAATAATTTCTTGTGAATTTTTTGGCGTGTAAGACTTGCGTAACAGACGCATTGCTACCGCGCGCCCATGATAACCCTAGTATAATTGAGTAAAAATAAACTGGTTTTGGTTATTTTGAAATAAATTTTTTTTTACGTTTAAAACGTCACTATGACAGTTGGAATAGACCGGTTTTTGACTCAAATGATAACAGGTAGCTGCGGTAGGAAGTTAGAAATATCTGGTGTAAACTGACAATACCTAGCGCGAGGCTGGCAATGGCGCGTGCGGCTGGCAATAGCTGGCAAAGGGTCGGTCTAACGTCAGCTGATGCTTGTTTACCACCGGCGAATTATAACTTACCACCAGGGATACCATTAGCATCCAATAGTTAAAATCATCACCAGATGCTACTAGCCGACAGGTAGTCACCGCTTGTCACCGTCTCAGTTTTTAAATAGATGCCGTCATTTGTCTGATTCGTTATTTATTTTTAAAAGTTATCAAGTTTGCACATAACGAAATAGCATCGACTGTCGATATGTTGCGGCTGTAAAAACGTTTTTCCTTGCAGCAATGCGAACCAAAAGTTTGTCAAGCTCTAGTCCGCCGATAACATCTGGAAAGTCAAGTCCATGTCCGAGTTTTTCCGGTAAAAGTAGTCCCTGCTCAACCGTTGAAGAAAAGTCCCAGCACAAGAAATTTATGGGTGTGATTTGTGGATCGACAGTAGACGCTGCATCGAATAAAGGTGATCCATCAAAGTATGCGTCAAATCCTTCATCTTTAAGTCCCAGACATACCGACAAACGACCACTGGAATCTGTGAAAGAGGTCCAAATTAATCGGGAGCATGCAACGTTATGTGTAAATGAAATTGCGGCAGCACCAGCTATTGTTATTAGTGCGGATAAAATCGAAGCGCCTCAAAAAGCGATTATGAGCGATTGGAATGATATCATAGATTCAGAAAGCAAGGACAGTGAGATTGAACCGGTTAGCAAACAGGATCAACATTCGCAAACCGATTTCGACGATGATAATTTAACTTTGGAACAATGGCGGGATAAATATGAAAGAAATCCGGAAAATGTTCAAGTTAATTCCGTGCAGCCATTGTACAATGTGGAAAAGGAAAGCACGCCGCTTGAGATCACTGTGGATCGGTTAAATCAAATGGAGGATTCGTTTCTTTCAAAACAACTTGCAAATAAAAAGGCTCTTGAAAATGTTGAGGAAAAAACTATTCAAGTGAACAAAGTTTCTGAAGTGAGAAAACCAGCAGCACCGACGGTAGCGCCACTGAAATATTCTAGTGTTTTAAATCGTAATGTCGGTCCCACGAAACAGAATCCAGCTGCTACGTCATCGCTGAAAACTGTTCAGGGTGTTCAGCCAGTCAGAAGTTCTACACGAGTGTCTGTGCGTTCTCAACAACTGAGTAAAAGTTCCACCAATCCTGCTGTTCCTTCGCAACACGAAGTGAAGAAGTCAACTGTACGATCGTCAACGGTTCAAAATATTCCGAAAAACATGTCTTTCAAATCCAACCCAGTTACTACGACATTGCCTAAGCGAAGAGAAAATGTTGTACCATCGAATGTGGCAAATCGCCTGTCAGCACGATCGAAGACAATGATTGACATAACGAATCGCAGTACCAAAAAGATTAACAGCGTTCCATTGAAACTCAAGCAGAAAGAATGTGACATCAACAGTTCTTCATCAACTTTGAAAGCAAGTAGTGAACGCATAGGCAGTTCGTCGTCCAGCACCCGCGGTTCTGCCAAAAACTTAACGCAAACGCTACGTATCGAAACAAATGAACGTCGGTCTGAGCCGAAGGCAGCGCCAAAAAATGATGAGAATGACGGTTGGTTGACCGTCAAGGCTCGTCGACGTTCCAGTTTGCATTGGGTGAACCGGTTCAACCAACCCACCGGTTATGCTAGCTTACCGTCTTTGGCGCTAGACAGTGTGCCTTTACCTCAGTTGAATGTGTTGAACGAAGAGAGGGTCGATAAGTTGAAAAAAGAGAACAAGAAAGTGTCGAAAACAGAAAAACTTGCGTTGGAACGTAAGCCGAAGAATGAAATTACAACCAAAGTGGCAGCTAGTGATTGTAAAAACGAGAAACCGAAATTATCAAACGTTGGAAAATCATCGACATCCAAAAATACTTTAGGGCAAAAGTCAATTTCGAAGCCGTCCGCGAAACCAACGAAAGTTCAGGAAAAAGTCGTCAATCCGGTTAAGGTGGCGATCTCTCGGGACAGCATTATTCAACGACAAAAGTCAGACTTGACCGGGTTAAACATGAAGTCGCTGCGTCGTGAGTACTTCCGCAAGGAGAAATTGAACAATCGAGAACAGCAAAAGTTTTCATCGTCATCTTCTTCAACGTCATCGGTGTCCCCCAAGCAATCGACTGAACCTACAAGTGATGCTAGTTTAGCCGAACTGTGTAACACATCCGTTGACATGAAAGTGCAAACCAACATGGGACTATCAAAAACGATTTCGGATTTGTATCATGCCAGTCGCGATAGGCAAGACGATTTCAGTAGCGACGAGATCGAAGATAGAGATGATGTTGATGAAGACCAAAGAAAATTGATTGAAGAGCAAGACAGTTTGGAGCGTCAAATTCGCGAATTGGAAAATACAGAAATCGATGTGGACACTGAAACTGATGATGCCGATTGCGATGTTATTCTCGGACTGGAAGAGAACGAAAGTGGCGATAATTTTTATCCCAGTGGTGATGAGAACATGAGCTTGGAAATGCGATATCAGTCTCTGTTGAGTGATATGACTGTGGGGGAAAGAGACGAAACATTGGCGACGTTACAAGCTATTGTTAGTCGACATCCCGGACGCGCACAAGAATTACATCAGAAATTATCTAGTCCATCACGAAGACGTTCTTTGCATGAAACACTGAAAAAATATCAAGTGAAACAAGCTCGGGCCCATGATAAGCGCGAAGCGTTGTATAAGGAGAAAGCTCTGAAAATTCAGACATTGCTAGCTCGAGTGGAGGACGTTAAGGCAGCTAAACAACAACTCATCGATGAGAAGCGGATGCGAATGGAGAGGAGACTTCAAAAAGCAGAGGATAATCGCAATCAGTTTCTGAAAGACAAAATTCGAAAAGCCCATGACGAAGAAGAGAAGCTGAAAGAAATTGCCTTTATTAAAAATCTAGAGAGAGAAAACAAAAGATTGGATATTATCGAGTCGTGGAAAGAACAGGAGGGTCGGTTACAGGATTTAGAGCAGGAGCGTCAGAAAAAGGTTGAAGAGAAGGCAGCTAAAGAAGCCGCGGTTGAGAGAAGACGGTTAGAGTTGGAATTGGAACGGAAAAAAAAGCTGGAAAAAATGGATGAAACAAGGTACGTTCGATGTTATTTTGCCATATTTTCCGTTCAGCAAAATTTTATTTTTAGACGGGAACGTGAGCAAAGAATTGGTCAAATGCAAGAGCAGAAAGAAAAAATGAGGCAACAAATAGCCCGTGAGAAGGTAAGTTTCCTTCAATCTCTTTACTACCAAGACACAGAGCGAAGTACTGAGACGTATCCGGACATTCTTAGCCGTACCGAGTTTTACTTAGACGATCTACAACGTACTTAGACGATCTGAGACGTATTTAGACGATCTACAACGTACTTTCACGATCTGAGACGTATTTAGACCATCAGCGACGTATTTAGACGATCAGCGATGTATTTGGACGATCAGCGATGTATTTGGACGATCTGAGACATATTTAGGCGATTAGCGAAATACTTAGACGATCTACGACGTACCTAGACGATCTACGACGTACTTAGACGTTCTGCGACTTACTTAGACCATCTGAGATGTATTCAGACGATCTGAGACGTATTTAGACGATCAGCGACGTACTTAAACGATCTACGACTCTGACGATCTGCAACGTACTTAGACGATCTGCGACCCACTTAGACGATCTGCAACGTACTGAGATGATCTGAGACGCATTTAGACTATCTAGACGTGTTTAGACGATCTTTGACATATTTAGACCATCAGCGACGTACTTAGACGATCTGAGACGTATTTAGACGATCTTTGACGTAGTTAGACGATCTAAGACGTATTTAGACGATTAGCGACGTACTTAGACGATCTACGACGTAGTTAGACGTTCCACGACGTACTTAGGCGTTCTGCGACGTATTTAGACGATCTGAGACGTATGTAGACGATCTTTGATGTATTTAGACGTACTTAGATGATCTATAATTAAGCGAATTGCGACGTACTTAGACGATCTGCGACCTACTTAGACGATGATGACTGAGATGATCTGAGACGTATTTAGACGATCTTTGACGTATTTAGACGATTAGCAACGTACTTAGACGATCTACGACGCAGTTAGACGTTCTACGACGTACTTAGACGTTCTGCGACGTATTTAGACGATCTGAGACGTATTTAGACGATCTTTGACGCATTTAGACTATCTGCGACGTACTTAGACGATCTGCGACGTACTTAGACGATCTGCGACGTACTTAGACGATCTGTGACATACTTAGACAATCTTTGACGTATTTAGACGATCAGCGACGTGTTTAGACGTTCTGCGACGTATTCATTAATTTCGTTAATTTCTCAATACATTCCAAATGCCAATAAATTTTTCCGTAATTTAGGCGAGAGACAGAGAGGAGCGTCTACAGGCCTTACAAGCTCAACAACTACAGAAAACCGAAGAGCTTCAACGAAAAATTATACAAAATCAACAGGTGAGTTGGCATAGTCGTCCGATTAGTTTCCTAATTAAATTTTCCATTTCCAGGAGTCTGCGAGAAGACATGAAGAAAATATTGAGCAGATACGTCAACGAGCAGTTGAACTGAGCATACCGAGTCGGAATACCGATGAAAATGAACAGCCAGATCGAAGTGATGGCGGTGATTTGTCGTCGGTGGTGTCTGATGTTTCTCGTGAACAGTCTAAGTCATCTAAAAAGAAATTTAAAAAGTTAAAGCAAAGAATGCAATTGAAGTAAGATCCCGATAGTTAAATTTGTTCTTATTTTGACAAAACGTTTTTCTTAAGGACGGAGGAATACATGGCAGAAATGCAGCCGGTTCCGGCTTATATGAAACGTGAAAGTGATGTTCCTAAACTGCTAGGTATTGTAAAAAAAGGCGGAGGTGCCCAAGGAATGGAACGTCCGCTAGGCCAGTTACTACGCTTATTGACAAAAGCTCAAGTATTCGATTTTCAATGCTTTTGGTTGTTGGATGGACTCGGTGTTCTTGCTCAAGTGATAAATGATGGAATGTTACCGAATTCAGAAGTGTCTCGAAAGTAAGAAGGAAACGAAGAAGAAAATCTCCAAATTTTTTCATTTTAATTTTCGTAGAGCAATAATATTGGCTGTGCAAGCGTATCGAAATGCCTGTTCTCCGTGCCCACAAATTTCACGTCATGCTGTTTTAGGAAATTCAATTACAATTATCTGTGATGTTCTGTTACAAAGTTTACAGGTAAGTTGCATAGCATAATTTGTATATGAAATGGTTGCTCTTTGGTACTTTAGTTATAACGCGTAATAAGATGTTGGATACGAATTAAAAGTTCGTTCGTGTTCTTCGGAAGTTAATCGCAAGTCTCAGACAATTGTTTTCAAATACTGCGATCCTTTTCAGAAGATATTTCGGTGCATTGTACCAAGCCGGTATCCCATAGATTATGGCTGGTCGGATAATTGACGTGTACACCAAGGCTTTGACTTTGGTTGATATTCCTTTGTTAACTTTCATGACCGTTGATTGCAGACGGAAACCCAGGTTTTGAAAGCGATACTCGTTCCGTTGAAGGTTAGGGTAAGTTTATCGCTCGGATTCCATGCTTTTCCTTTCTTGAAGCAGACTGTTTCCGACTTGTCTGCATTAACTTCAATTTTCCACTGGGCAAAATATTTCTCATTTCTCTAGTGCGTCTAATTGCTTTTGAACTTTGAAGCAGCTTCTCTGTGGGCAATTCGATGAGTGATACGTATTTGTGTCATCGGCAAATAATGAAAGATTCACACCCGAAACCACTGGCATGTCTGAGACGCATATCAAAAAGAGTAAAGGACCCAAAACAGATCCTTGCGGAACACCTTCATCAATTTCCTTTGTATCAGAAGTTGAGGTGCCAACCATTACAGAAAAAGTTCTTTCTTTTAAGTACAACTTTATCAGTTGTACAATGTATTTCGGAACTCTTAGATGAACTAGTTTGTAGAGAAGTCCATCAATCCAGACAGTATCGAAGGCCTTTGCAACGTCTATGAGAACTGCTATGGTCACTTCATCGTTGTTAAATCCCTTCGATATATCCTCCAGCAAACTGCCTGTCCGGAATAATCTTGTTAGCCTGGCAAATTTCGTAAATACGTCTGTAGACAATTTGTTCAAGTATTTTACTAAGATTGCAGAGTAGGCTGATCGGTCTATAATTTCCTGGGTCATTCGCTTCTTTGCCTGTCTTAAGCACTGGTAATAATAATAATAATAATAATCTGCCTTACAACCCATGAAGGGTTAGAGGCTAGATCATTATTTACTAGTTTCGCTGTTTGTGGTTCTATTTTTTGAGATCCTTTCATTACCGGAAAGTTTTACTGTGCCAGTGGTAAGCTGTGCGACAACCCCAGTGCCATCTATGAGATGTAACTAGGAGCGAAACTAGTAGGAGTAGAATACCGGTTCTCCCAACAATGCCTTTTCCGGTAAGCCGTACGATGGCACTACACTCAACTTCACTTGACTTGAACGATTCAATCAGTTTTGTTTTGTTTACAAATCTAACAATCGGTACAAATCCGTCTGCGGTTGAGTTTCGAACCAACGCACTGGCAACTCAATCTCATAGTAGCAAGCAGACGTGTTAACCACTACGCTATCGAGTTGTTGCATTGAGCACTGGTAATACGTGTGCCAATTTCCATGCGTTGGGATAGTACCCAGTTCTCAGGCACGCATTACAGATCTTTGCTTCTTGATGACAAAATTCGGAATCATGTCAGGACCCTTGGATTTTTTGTTTTTCAGGGATTTTAGGATCGAATGAATTTCTTTCTTAGATCAGGTTAGCCCCGTGCGCTTGGCATACGCTGTTGAGATTATCCCAACATTCTAGAGTCAATGCTGACTTGAAGCTGATTGATGATATCGCTGTAATTGCTGCTTGACTATCCGTACAGATTGACAACTTTCGATTTGGTAGTCCTTTGTCCTTGGCAGTGTGACAGCTTTCAATAATTGCCCAAATTTCCGCCAAATAGAGGGATGAGTACTTTCCTAGTGTATGTGTATCCAACTAGGAGACGTTAGCTGCGGTCCGGTTGGAGAAGCATGTTGCAGAAGGCCAAGACCCTTCATGGGTTGTAGTGCCTTTTAAGTAAGTAAGTAAGTAGTACTTTCCTAGTGGGATTGATTTCTCAATAACAGGGTTCTCGCAGTAGATGCCGGCCTCTGCTGACTTATTTATTGGTGAACCGTCGGTATATATTACATTGTCTTCCAGATTTATACAATCTTGTAACCATACTTCTCTGCTCGGAATCCTGATGGCGAACTTTCTGTCGAACCTATTTTACGTTACAATCCTGTCTGATGGCATTGCTAGCGATGGCTCCTTTATCAGTGTGGTGAACATAATTTTGGAGTGGTTTGTTTCTCTGATTCGCAACTTACTGGATATTCTGCTAAGGGTGTTGATGGCCTCTGTAAATGTGCAGTGGAGCTAGATTGAGCATTGCGTCTATTGCTGCAGTTGGCGTAGATTTCCAACATCCAGTTATTGCCTTTCATGCTAATCGTTGAAATTCCTCAAGTTTTTTCTGTACTTGTTTAGTTTTGCATATGTAGTTCCATAGAAAGCTGGCGAATGTTAGGATTGGTCTAATAATGGTGGTATAGATCCAAAACATCACCTTAGGTGAGAGACCCCACGATTTGCCATAAGCTTTCCTGCACTGCCACAGAGCAGTGGTGGCTTTCCGAAGATGTTCGTTCAGATTATCGAACCAGCGCATCTTACTATCAAAAATGATCCTCAGATACTTGACCCTGTAGACAAATAGAATCGGAGTACCCTTGATTACAGGGATTTTGATACCTTCAACCTTGAAAATGTATGGAAAAAATCGTTTTCTTCATAGTCGTGTGTGGGGAAGGATCTGGTCGAAGACTGAGTAAAGTGGTTTTGACTTCCTTTTAGGTCCCAGGACCCGGATCAGAAGTCATTTTTTGGATGCGCTTTCATAAAACTTTATCACCCTTTCTTGCACACCGTGGGTTGCCAAGTGATTTTCTGGTCGCAGACGTATCTCAATTTAAGTTGGACGTCGTCAATTTTTGTGCCATGAGAGAAGGAAAGAGTAAACATATTATTCATCATGCTCGAAGCGGTAGCGGAGAGCGTGACGCAGTCCCCACACCCAAAAAAAAAAACGTCCACAAACCCAAAAACCTCCATACAAAAACCTTTGGGACAAGACACGATGTATAGGCGAAGTTTTGAGTTTTTTCCCCTCGCCCCCCCTCCCCTCCAAATTATTTAAAAAAAAAAATTAAGTCGCAGCAGCTTTCCAACAAGCCCTCACTCATCAAAATCGGTTGAAAATTGGCTGAGATATCGAGGTTTGAAAATGGTACTTACCAGAATTCCATTGTTCTCATTATTACGTAAACTTTTTTTCTGATCTGTCGGTTTCTATATATCTATCTATGTTCTATCTATCTATCTATGTTCTATCTATCTATCTATCTATGTTCTATCTATCTATCTATGTTCTATCTATCTATCTATCTATGTTCTATAAATAATTTTCGATCTCGAGAACTAGACAGCCGATTTTGATGAAATTTTCAGGGAACGTCAGAATCGGTCCAAAATGAAAAATTTCATATGCCGCTTTCCGGGAAAACTCTGGAAAAGCCGTGGCATGTGGAAAAGCGGTCAATTTTGAGGGTTTTTCAGGTAATGCTCGGAGTTTTCGAATTTTAGCTCCGGAGTGACAATACCTAGAGAGTTGGTGTCTTCTAGAAAGTTTTAGAGTATGGTCGGGAGAATTTTTTTGGGATATTAAGAAAATGTATGTGAGCTATCAGAGCGACGCCATCTTGAATTTTCCCAAGCGAAAAATTGTGAATTTTTTGGTTTTTGAATTTTAGCTCCGGAATGACAATACTTAGAGAGTTGCTTTCTTCGGGAAAGTTATAGAGATGGGTGAGGAGAATTTTTTGGGATACTAAGAAAATGGCTGCCAGCTGTCAAAGGGGCGCCATCTTGGATTTTCGTAAGAGAAAAATTGTGTTTTTATGGTTTTCGAATTTTAGCTCCGGAGTTACAATACCTAGAGAGTTGGTTTGTTCCGAGCGATTATAGAGGTTGATCAGGAGAATTTTTTGGGATTTTCAGAAATCTGCCAAAGTGACGCCATCTTGGATTTTTGTAAGGTATAAATTATGCTTCTTTGGGTTTTCGATTTTTAGCTCCGGAATGATAGCACTTAGAGAGTTGGTTTCTTCTAGAAAGTTGTAGAGTTTCATCAGGATAATTTTTTGGTTTCATTAGAAAATGGCTGCCAGCTGTCATAGCGGCGCCATCTTGGATTTTCGTTTATGCTTTTTCGGTTTTCGAATTTTATCTCCGGAATGACGCTACTTAAAGAGATAGTTTCTTCGGGAAAGTTATAGAGTTTCATCAGTAGAATTTTTTGGGATCATAAGAAAATGGCTGCCATCTGTTATAGCGGCGCCATCTTGGATTTTTGTCTATGCTTTTTCGGTCTTCGAATGACGCTCCGGAATGACGCTACTTAGAGAGATAGTTTCTTCGGGAAAGTTATAGAGTTTCATCAGTAGAATTTTTTGGGATCATAAGAAAATGGCTGCCAGCTGTCAAAGTGACGCCATCTTGAATTTTTTGCTATCTTCTGAATTAGAATAGCCAGACAGTTGGTTTCTTCGGGAAAGTTATAGAGATTGGTGACGAGAATTTTTTCGTTATCCTAAGAAAATGGCTGCCAACTGTCAAAGTGACGCCATCTTGGAATTTTTGCCATCTTCTGAATTAGAATAGCTAGAGAGTTGGTTCCTTCGGGAAAGTTCGATAGATGACTTGGGCATCATTTTGATGAATAGAAAGCGGGGTCGCCGAGGCGCGGAAGTTGGCCAAAATTGAGGCGAAAGTTTTCGCCAAAAATTTTTTTTTCGTCGGAATCGATAGATATTGACTTGCGCATCATTTTGATGAATAGAAAGTGGGGTCGCCGAGGCGCCGAAGGTGGCCAAAATTGAGGCGAAAGTTTTCGCCAAAAAATTTTTTTCGTCGGAATCGATAGCCGACTTGCGGAAAATTATCGATACTACAGTTTGCAATATTTCACATAGCAAGTGGCGCCAATTACAATTTCATAGAAAGTAGCGCCACCTGTTGACACTAGAGTTCTCGGATTTTCGAAGTGTGTTGGGACCAAAATTAGGTCTTTTTCATCTATCAAAGTGACGTTGTAAACGTCAACCGAAAAAAAGTTGAAATGTGTGGTCCACGCCTATGACACTCCATACAAAAATTCGTGCGATCAGCGCCGCCGGGTTGACGTTTGAAAAAATTAAAAGTATTATATTGCGATTTATGCAAACTGTGCCAACTTCACGTCTGTCATGTTTCAAAGAAAATTGACAGAATGGCGCTGTTCAAAATTTGATTGACAAACGTCACTAACTTCACTGCAAACAAACAAATGTCAAACGGGTTGCGAATTTTGAGGTTATGGTTTCAATAAGTCTGATATGGAAGTGTCATAACCCTGGCGTGGTCAGAATAGATTTTCTGCAAAGTAATATTTGACTGCGATCGCAGTTCATGCTTTTGCAGAATAGTGTTTGGGACCTCGATTTCGCTCCTGTTGAACGAATTAAATAAAAGTAATGTTAATAGTGCAGTTTTGAGTGATGGAATGTTTTTTCTGTTTGAAATATTTGTACATTTTGGAGCAATTTAGTCAATAAAAATGATAAGACAATAGAACAATAAGGAAACGTGATCGCATATAGAAACTAAAGTGTGGAAGATATTGATACAGAGTTGCTATAAATTTCCGAGTCAAAGGCGAGGTACCGCAATCGCCTAAGTGTTACAACCGATTTACATAGCCGATGTAGTTCAAAATTGTAATGCATTAGGAACCGGCATGTTGAAAATATAAAATTAATTTCATTTCATTTTTCCGTATTCAACATCACATCCTCCATGTTTTTTTGTTTATTTTCGAAAATGAACGATTTTCGAATAAAAGAATGCGTTCAACATTCAATTCAATTCAACAGAGAAATGATGACAGGTGACCTTGAATCCAGCGGTAAGATAATATGAAAATTAATTTTGACTTAGATGGATTTGAATCAAATAAAATGCTAAAAAATTTTCCCCGTTTTCAAAATGAACGTCAAATATTTGTTTGTAAATCAAATCAATATTTTTGAAGAAAGTTGCTCTTTCCAAAATTGAAAAATGTGAACCTTAATAAATACCTTCAGCAATATCAACCCGATTCATACAAAAACCTCTATACCCACATTTTAATAGCTAGAAAAAACGTTTCTATTTTATTTGGTTCTAATTCTTTGAAGTGAACAATAATTTTTTTCACTTATCTTGCATTGTCAACAACAAACATGGCGTGACTTGCACCCAATTTTAATAAAAATTAGAGAAAATTTGACATTCACGTTGTTCTAAAATTGAGCGCACTCGTAGAAAATGGATTCATTTTCGAAGATCGGAATATGTCATTCACGGGCCGTGTAAGTTTGTACATTACACATAAGTTATTGTTCAACATTAATACGTCACATACACTGCGATAACGTAAACATGTAACACAACTTACCGGTTCACTATGCATTAAAGAGATTATCTATTGACAGATGACGTTTGATCCCAACTGACTCATTTATTCTGCAACAATTTTTTGTAGTTTCTACAAGTTTGAATTTTATGCTTCAAAAACTGTATAAATAATTCCAGGATATCTGGATCTGGACAGTCTGAACTCTCCTGAGATCAAAAAAGTTAATTGAAATAAATTAGGAGTAAGCTTATTCAGTGAAAACTAATTTCATTGAACAGCATTCGAACAACTTTTACAATAAGTCATTTATACAAAATTTTGAAAAACAATTATGACAGAATACAGAAGATTTCATCCATTTTGTCGCATGACCGGAAAGTTCCCATAACAACTGCCGCATTTCCTCTCTGAATTGCCATGCTTAGTCTTTGCTCAAAAAATTTTATTGCTTCATCACTCCAGGGACCCATTGTTTCGATGGAAAACGGCACAAAGAAGTAATTCTGGTTTGTAAGGGACCTGTACTTGAGAGCCTTCCTTCGTACTGAAACTTTTGCGACATTTCAAACCATGGGTACTTTTACCGCTAACTTGGGAACCACACCAGCATATATGTGGCGAACAAATATTTATTCCCAACCGGGGACCGACAATAATTCGGAATGAGTTGTTTTCCAAAAGTGTGCCGATGCAACGTGAAGGCAATGCTTGCAACCAAGCACCTGACTAATATCTCTGGATAGCCACAAATCTAGCCCTGTCCTCATCGGATTCGTGCTTCATGTTGCCCAATAAGCGTGAAATTGTGATCTTGCTCCAATGACGTTGCAGTGATGGTAATTCTGGCTGAACGGATTCCGGATGTAAACTATTCCAAACATTCAAGCCATCCTCATAATCAGCAATTTCCTCAACTTGCAGCGAAGGTTCTTTTAACATGATACTAACAAGTTGGGGGCAGGCGTTTACAAATGACAAGAAAGCAGGTAGAGCAGTATCCTGGAAGCCACTTGAATTAACTGGTAGTGATGACATGATCCATGTGTCCAATTCTCGTTCTGTATTCATCGGGGATTCCAAAGTAGATTCAATTTCAGCGTCTATGTCATTGATGAGGTCGTCGTTCTTCCATGTAGGTGTTGTTCTCATGAGGAAAATTAGTTTAGGAATCGAAAAACAGTTTTTTAAAATGTAGAAGGGGCTGTGGAAGTTTTCCAATTCCAGTAGTCTATCGAAGAGTTGTTTTAATTCACTAAGCTTCTTATTGAAAACACCTTCGAAGGCATTCTCCTTTATAGGTGCACCTAGTAAACTAAACTCATCAACTATGCAGATGCTGGGTGCTAGTTCCCCAAATTGTTCCGAAATTCTTCGATCCACCTCTGAGCAAAAGAATAGCTCACATTTGTTTGGGGGGAACACATTCTACTATGATTGTTTTAAAGTCTTTTAAGACACTCTCGTTGTCTCCAGCAATGGTACCATCATCTAGATAAAAAACTATGAATTCCGATACCAATGCGTCCACCACTATATGGATAGCCGAACTGAATACTAGAAGACCACACGGATCTCCCTGTTGAGCTCCGTTTTTTGATAGCAAGATGAAGTCGCCGTAGAAAAGGAGTGATGGTGTTGCATAACACTGCCATATCACTACATCATCATCATCATTTGTGCCCTACTCCACGGGGATGCATAGGGCGTCCACAAAGTGTCACCATCGAATTCGGTTCTGTGCGAGCGCCTTGACTTCACTCCATCCCTTGCTGGTTTTGCTCGCTTCGTCGACAACCGTTCGTTTCCACGTCTGCTTTGGTCGGCCTCTCCTTCGCTTTCCCTGAGGGTTTTAAAGTTCCAGTCAAGTGCGGTTTTCGCTATGTCACCATTTCCGACGTTTGAGTGATTGGTTTATCCGTTCGCATTTGGTTATACTCCAAAGCGCCGTGTTGCTTATGGTTTCTGGCCAGCGTTTTCTCATTATGCGTCTGAGGCACTTATTGACGAAGACTTGTATTTTGTTCTCGATGGTAGATGTCATTTTAAAAGTCTCGCAGCCATACAGCAGAACTGTTATACATTTCGTTTTGAAAAATCTCATTTTCAGGTTCCTCGTTAGCTGTGTCGAATTCCAAATGTTGTTAAGCGAAAAAAATGCTTGGCGCGCTTTCTGTATTCGGCTCTGTACATCCAGGTCGGCTCCTCCGTCCTTTGACAAGAGGCTTCCAAGATAGCAGAAGCTCTCGACTTCGTTTTTCGTTTCGCCTTTGATCATCAGAGTCCCCGGTGCGGTTGTGTTGATGCGCATTAATTTCGTCTTAGATACGTTTATCTTCAATCCAACTTGTCCGGTATACTTGACAAGCAGTCGTAACGATTTTTCTATATCACGTGCAGTCTGTGCCATGAGGACTAGATCATCGGCGAAGTCAATATCTTTCAGACGTTCGGTAAGCGTCCACTGAATACCTCTGCCACCAGTACTCACTTTTCGCATAACCCAGTCCAGTACGAGTAGGAACAGGAGGGGGGATAGCCCACATCCCTGTTTCACTCCAGAATCAACGGTAAACCATCGTCCTAGATTGCCACGATGTATGACCCGACATTTTCCACTGCGATACAGCCCGACTATCAGGTTCAGTTTTCTCGCAGGGATACCGTAACTCGCCAAAATTCTCCACATCACGTTTCAATCCAGACTGTCGAACGCTTGTTTGAAATCAACAAAGAGCAAGTACAGTGGTGTGTTAAATTCCACTGACTGTTCCATGATGACTCGCAGTGTGTTGATGTTGTCGACGCATGATCTGTGGGGTCTAAAACCAGCTTGCTGGTTGCGAAGCACTGGTTCTAAGACCTTTCGGTCGTGGATGATGATCGAGATAATCTTGTTGATTGTGTTTAGGAGTGTGATACCGTACCAATTGCTACAGACGGGCGGGGGTATTTACTAGTCGTAAAGATCGGTCCTACAGAGTTGTTTTGTATAGGTTGCTCACTATGATAGTTATTATAAGGATTGTAGTCTTAGCTGACTGCGTTGAACATAAGAATCTGCAATAAACAATTACCATGGATTCCGTGGAAAATGAAACATCATGAGTAGCTCACCAGTGATTTTTCTGTAAACTATTAACTCGCATTTTGGCAATACAATAGAAGGCGATAAGATAAACTATGACAGACGAAACTTTGCCAAAATTTTATTTATTATCGAGGATCGAGTTTTTGTCGTGGAGATCAGTAATATCACTTTGCAATTCATATTCATTTCAGAATTCAGTTTTTACTAGCGAGTATGAGAAGTCTATAGTGAACGAAAGAGCCCCACCCAACGATTACTAATGATATTTAATAAGAGGACAACGTCTCGTTCTGTAGAAATATTCTAAAAAATCAGCTAAATTCTCACCTTTCCTATGTAAAATGATTCTTTTTCCTGTAGCGTCGCGTTGCCGTAATTATACAAAAACAATTACCCAAAAAATGTAATTGTGTAGTGAACAACTAGAGATGCAATAAAAGTGAATCTCAAAGCCCAAAATTGATTAGTATACAACGTTGGAATAGCTATACAATAAACATTTGTACAGTCAAAAAAAAAAAATCTTTTCAAAAACATAAACATTATGAGAACTACTTTACAATGTTCCCAAATACATGAATGTTCCTATTGGTGTTTTACAAGTGGTGTATACACATACATAAGTTAGTGACTTTATATAATATTGATTTGAATTCCTCAATAGCGATACAATTTGCGCATATGTGCAAAAAAACGAAAACCGAAAAAAAAGAAGTAAAATCACCCTCATGCACCCTTCGTACATAGTTAAAAAAGTTGACAATATTCTTTAACACAAACGTACAATATACATTATTTTCAGATAGCAGATGAAAAAACACCTTCACATCCCGTTGAGCTGTCTACTGAACTTATGTTGTGTTGCACAGTTGCTTTGTCCCCTTCCAAGTCTGTGAAACAGACACACCCAAAACTTGTGGAACGCCTTCCTGATCTTATAAGGTAAGTACACGCATCGTCTACATATATATCGTTTACATCGTTCACCATCTACAACTGTATTTATATAAACAATGCATTTGTGTATTAAAGCCTAAGAAAAGAGATAACTAGAGCGCTTTTCGGTCGCTATAAAAGTTGCTATAAAATATGTGCTCTTGCGCATAAAGAATTTTATTTCACGCAAACGGGTGTCACTTACCATAAAAATTATTTACTGCCGTCTACGCCGTTTTTTCGTGACTTCTTTTTATAATTTATAAAGAAATAGTTATAATCTATATATTATTATAACCTAAGGATTCGAAACCTTCGAAATTTTTTTGCATGGAGGAATCGCACGAAAGAACGATTGAATAATGAGTATAATTTACTTTTTTTATGAATAGGCACCCGTTACATTTTACGCACACGTAAAATACGCGTTTTATTGCCGCTGCATGTCGTAACAGTAAATTAAATTTTAATTACTAATGTGAAGGTGTGGTGTTACAATAATTAAATAATTTTTTATTTGTTTTATTGTAACTAATTAATATTTCACTTTAATATCACTGCCATATTGCAACATAATATGATGATGATGACCTTGTAATGATAAAAATGTTGCTGTTCTAGAGCCCGAATAAGTTACCACAGTATATGGTGTGGTAGTAAAAATAAATATATGGATTTATATTTACATATTTCGAAAATTGGAATTTATTTACCTTACGTGCGTGTAATAAATCGCATTTACTACAATCTTTTTCAAATATCGCGTGTATTTATCGCTCCTGTTAATTATTGATTGGAATACAAATTGAAACATTGTGACAAATTGAGACTGTAAAATTACATTCACAAGCCGCCGTTTGCGTCACTAGCAGGGGACATTTTTTGTTCTCTCGAGAGTATTTTTGCATTCCGATTCTAGAGCGAAGATGGCACTCGCCGTATAATTTACCTTGGATTTTGCAAGTACTCCGACGTAAAACTTCATTCTTAGCAACATATCGGTCAACGGCATGGCTCCAAAATGGAGAGATTTATATACAAAATTCGTTTTGTTTGACGTTACGACGAGTATGGCGCCGTCATAGGAAAAAAACTTAGAGAAAATCAGCGACGATTTTCAACGCCATGAAAAATCGCGCTGCTTTTGTTTAATTTTGTCGCTAATTTGCTTTTTCATAACGAAATTCGTTGGAAATCTTCGCTGATTTTCTTTAAACTTTTTTTCCTTATGACGGAAGTACGACTCATCCCTACGAGGGTTGCACTCTAAGTAATGAGCCTAAGTAAGAAAACAAAACATTTCAATTTTGAAATCGACTTTATTGTTTATCAAAATATTTGCCACGAAGATCAACGCACTTTTTCATTCGTTTGAACCAGTCGTCGTACCATTTTATCCACTGAATTTCGGACACCTCAGAAACATGCATTTTGAAAGCCTCAACCACCTCTTCAGTCGTTGTAAATCGCATTCCACGAAGTTTTTTCTTCACGGGAACAAAAAGAAATCATTAGGTGCCAAATCGGGACTATACGGCGGATGACCCATCAATCGAACGTTTTGAGTGGCTAAAAATGCCGTTATTTGGGCCGACGTATGAGAGCTCGCATTGTTGTGGTGCAGGATAATCGACCATTTTGAGTTCTTTTTTCTTATTTCGTCGAACACTTCAGGCAAACAAATCGTAATGTACCAATCAGAATTGACGGTCCTACGATCCTCAAGTGCCACATGACCATGAATACCGAAGAAACAGGCGGCCATTTTCTTCGAAGTGCTGCGAGAACGAATAACTTTCGTTGGATTCGGCACATCTTGGAACACGCAAACAGTAGATTGTTGTTTCGTTTCTGGTTCATATGTGTAGACCCACGATTCGTCACCTGTACATATGTCGTACACCAAATTTGTTGTATTTGTTCAATGTTTCTTTGCACCAATTGACACGGGTCTTCTTTTGAGCGATAGTCAAATTATGTGGGATCCAGCGAGAACAAATTTTTTTCACGGCCAAGTGTTCGTGCAAGGCGGCTTGCATACTTTTCATGCCATTGCCCAAGGTTGCCTGAATCTCACGGTAGGTTGTATGACGATCAACCAATATCATTTACAAAGAAATTCTTTTTGAGATATTTATTAATATTTCAAAAACTTCGAAGCAAATCTTGATAATGGTCACATCGTGACCGAAACTTAAGTTGAAAATAAAATAGTTTGGTACAATTAAAATTTGGTTTCTTTGAGCTCTAAAAACCAAGTCAATATCATTTCACGCACAGCATCGATGGTTTCAGGTAGAACGACCGATTTTGGACGACCTTCACGAAATTGGTCAACCAGCGACTTACGGCCCCGATTAATTTCATTGTACCAGCGCTTTATTGTGACAAAGGATGGTGCTTCCTCGCCATATAGTGAGTTGAACTCATCTAAACACTCCTGACGAGATAATCCTCGGCGAAAATTATGAAAATTATATCACGAAAATTTTCATGAGTTAATTCCATTTCTTCACTGACAAGCAACTTTCTGATGACTGTAAACAATACAAGAAAGAGCGCGATGTCAAAACATTCCATTCTCGCTTATCATCAAAAATGTCAAACTTTAAAGTGGGTATGCCATTTTTTCGAAATTCGAATTGGTATTGCCCGAGGCTCATTACTTAGAGTTACACCCTCGTATTTGACAGCCGCCAAAAATTGATTAGGGGCTGTATGTAAAATTGCGCTTGAGAAATTTTTTCGCTCGAAATCTGAATCTTTCGACTATATAATATACTATATAATAATAATCAATCGGCAAATTTGCAATTTTGTATAGGCGGCTACATGAAGTTTGAACAAGTATATAAGAAATTCATTACATAGAATAATTTTTTTTATTTTGTTTGTAATTGACGAAAATACCTGTAATCAATTGTACATGATTTAGTTTTTCCAAGTAGAGAAACATTTTACGTTTGGAGGTGTTTTCATGAAAAGGGTCGATTCCTCTCTTAGGAAATCCAAAAGCATGTAAAACATAGTAGAGAGCATTTCAAACTGTCAAACGCGACATGTTAGACTCGTGTATTTATGCTGATCAACTGGACAAATTTATATGCATAAAAATATCGTGAAACTTTGAAAGAACTTGGAGAAACAAAAATTTAAAAAGATGAAATGTGAAAAGTTTCTTACGAAACGAAAACCAGAAAAATATGAAACTGCGGAAAACAGCTGTTCATTAACTATAATTAACATAATTTAGCAAAGAATATTATTAGCGTTCAATGAAAACAATCGACTCAAGAAGATTTTTTAATTTCGATTGAATGTATTGTATATCCTCACAAAAAAAAACTCCTTACAGAGGTGGTGTGACGCAAGTCTTTTTGTGTACTTACAAAAGAAATCAGGAAAAGGTGACGCATTAAGCTTCTTACGCAAAAAGATTTTTTTATAGTTATAAAAGTTCTGAGGCCCAGGTTTTTGCACTGCAAGACTTTTGAGGATTGTACAGTAGGGGTGTCCGAAATACAAAAGTGTCGAAAAGTTTGGGGCACCAACCGAAAAACAAAAGGTTTTTGATCCCTGATCAAGATTGTATATGGGCGTAACTTGATCCGAGACGATTTAAGGGTAGCTCGAAAGCGTTAAGGTCAAAAATTCAACGACTTTCAAAGACACATATTCACTCAATGAGAGAATCCATCTGTTGTTGTGGTGCAGTCGAAAGGCCGGCCGACTGTTGCGTCTTTTCTCGCTTTGGATTCGGTTCGCCGACTGCAGTCCACTCGGATGATTGTCGATTGGACTCAGGTGTGTAGTGATGGAGCCATGTTTCATCCATTGTAACATATCGACGAAAAAACTCGGACTTATTGCGGTTAAAAAGCCTCAAACACTGCTCCGAACCATCGACACGTTGTTGTTTTTGATCAATTGTGAGCACGCGCGGCACCCACTTTGCACACAGCTTCCGCATGCCCAAATGTTCGTGTAAAGTAGTGTGAATACTGCCTTTTGATATCTTCACAATGTCAGCTATTTCGCTCAACTTCACTCTACGGTCAGCCAAAACGATTTTGTGGATTTTTTTGATGTTTTCGTCAACAACAGCCTCTTTCGGACGTCCACTGCGCTCAACGTCTTCGGTGCTCATTTCACCACGTTCGAACTTAGCGTACAACTTGCAGACGGTCGATTTTTCTGGTGCAGAGTCCGGAAACTCATTATCAAGCCAAGTTTTAGCTTCAACTGCACTTTTGCCCATCAAAAAGCAATACTTTATCAACACGCGAGATCATTTTTTTCCATCTTTTTTTCAACAACAAAACTTGCTTCAAACTTGCTTCAGTCAAATTTTGACACATATCATATGAAAGATTAACAACTCGATAGCGTAGTGGTTAACACGTCTGCTTGCTACTACGAGATTGAGTTGCCAGTGCGTTGGTTCGAAACTCAGCCGCAGACAGATTTGTTCCGATTGTTAGATTTGTAAACAAAACAAAGCTGATTGAATCGTTCAAGTCAAGTGAAGTTGAGTGTAGTGCCATCGTACGGCTTAACCGGAAAAGGCATTGTTGGGAGAACCGGTATTCTACTCCTACTAGTTTCGCTCCTCGTTACATCTCATAGATGGCACTGGGTTTGTCGCACAGCTTACCACTGGCACAGTAAAACTTTCCGGTAATGAAAGGATCTCAAAAAAATAGAACCACAAACAGCGAAACTAGTAAATAATGATCTAGCCTCTAACCCTTCATGGGTTGTAAGGCAGATTATTATTATTATTATCATATGAAAGATGGATGAATAACGAGATATTACAAATTTGTTGATATTCGCTCCATCTCTGTGTCAGTCAGCCTAGTAATTACAAAAATCCGACCCAACGCGAACCCGACCCAATTCGATTTTGAAAAATCCGTAACCCGTCAACCCGATAAAATTAATTCGGGTTCGGGTCGGGTTTTTTCGCACATTCGGCTAACCCGCTCACCTCTAGTCTGCAAGCGACTAAGTCCCAGAAATCATCTCCCTCAAAATTTCAGCAAAATAGATCGAGCCGTTTCCGATATAAATATTGACGAAATCGACCAGTGAAAAATGTCCAACGGAAAATTTTTTGCATAGAAAAATGGAAACTTCAAAAATTCGTATATCCGGATCGGCTGAACCGATTTCAATGAGTTAAGGAGCACTTTGGCCTAAAATTTTGCGCAGAATCCGGGAAAAATATTTTGCGAGGGGTACGTCGTCTGTAAATGCTCCTTAGTTTTCGAAAAAATTTCTTGTGAATTTTTTGGCGTTGAGACTTGCATCACGGCTCCTTTCACTCGTGGGGCCATGATAAATGAGCTGAAAAAGTGGTTTATTGGGTTTTCTATAAGGTTCTATTTCAAATCTTTTCTTGTTTTCGCATGGTTTTTTTCTGCAGTGGCCGGAAACTACGAAATCAATATACATTGGGGTATACCATTACTATTCGTGAAGTTTGAAAGTAAGTCGATTTCGTTAAGTTTCTACATGGGCAAAATGTCAAAAATCAACTTCTAAATTTTGTGTTGCTTGGTAGGCACCAAATTGAAACGCTTAGTTCGACAACAATTTGTTTTTATTCCTTGCATTCGATCATGTCGACCATCTTCAGGGCTAAAAACAAATTATGAAAAGAATTTAGCGCTAATTTGTAAATTTTCTTCATTAGGGTTGCTTACTCTAAATGATCGCGCAAGACTTGGAAAGTGCTTAAAAATGTTATAAACGGAAAAATTGAAAGTTGTTTGGACTCAATTGACTTTAATGGTGTAATGAAACGAGATAGTAAAGACATAGCATATTCGTTCAATGAATATTTCGTCGAAAGTGTTAAAGCCATCACCAATAGCATACCATTGATAGATCCTGTGTTAGACTTTCCAAGTAAAGAAATAGAATTTAAATTCAGTGTCATTAACTTGGAGCAAATCGAGAAAACTCTAAGCAGTATTAAATCCAAACATGACCGTGAATGTTTAACGAAAGATGTAATAAGTGATGCTCTACCGATAATTGAAACATATCTCGCGGATGTGATTAACTCGTCGTTGATGGAAGGAGAATGTCCTCGAAGCTGGAAAAAATCGATTGTAACACCGCTCCCGAAGATTTCAGGGACAAACAAATGTAGTCAATTCAGACCAATTAATACTTTGCCAACTTATGAAAAGGTTCTAGAAGCTGCTGTTAAGGAGCTATTAGAAAATTATCCCGAAGAACACAACATTGTAATACAGGAACAAAACGGCGTCAGAATGAGACACTCTTGTGAGTCAACGTTAAATCTAGTCATTGCGAATTGGAAGGAAAGCATTGACATGGGATATACAGTCATAGCGGTATTTTTAGACATAAAACGTGCTTTCGAAACATTAGATAGGACTCTTTTGGTAAAGAAACTAGAGAAGTATGGAATTCGTGGTAGAGAGGTTAATTGGTTCATTAGTTATCTGGAAAATACACACAATGTACGAAAGTTGGCAGTGAGACTTCAGATGAGTCAGAAGTGGAGTTGGGAGTGCCGCAAGGATCAAAGTTAGCTGCAATTCTTCTTTTGCTGTACATCAACGACATTAAGCTATGCTTGCTCTTCCTATCGATTATTTTATTCGCAGACGACACGTTAGTATACATTTGTGGTAAAGACTTAAATGAAATGAGTGAAATAGTAAATGAAGATCTGAACAGGCTCAACTATTGGTTATGTGCTAACAAATCGAAATTGAACTCAGATAAGACAAAGTTTTTGGTGTTAAGTTCGACAAATGCTAGTCATGTGATCAAAATGAATGACGAAACGATAGGGAGAGTTTTTGCTATGAAATATCTTGAAATTTTGATAGATAATAATCTCCTTATGAGCCTGCACATCGAATACATATGCAAGAAACTCGCTAAAAAAATTAGTTTTTTGGCCAGAATAAGAAGGAAGTTGCCTCTAGAACATGCGCTAACGGTATACAAATCAATTATCGCTCCCCACTTCGAATACTGCGCATCAATACTTGCATATTGTAAACGGGTAGCAGATATGTTGGAAGCATTAAATCTTATGAATGTGACGCAGAGAATTATGTACCGAGCCATGATTGTGGTATTCAACATTAAGCAAAATTTGCTGTCATCATATTTGTCCGAGATAGTCGAGTACGTTGGGAATATGAATCCTTATGATGTCAGAAATAAAACGGATTTTAGAGTACCAAGGATGGAAAAAAATTCAACTAAGAGAATGATACTTCACAATGGACTAATAGATTACAACAAAATGCCAAAGGAAATAAAAAATGAGTGCAATTTTAAAATATTTAAAAAAAAATTAGCTATATATGTGAAACTTATGTTTTAAATTAATTAAATGTGTTGAAATCAATTAAAGAAGAAGACATTTTTAGATTTTGATAAAAAGAAAATGTGATAAATCCGATTTTTGGTTCACGTTTTTGGACGATCATCTAACATCCGTCAAACGTGAGGACATGCAAACGCTGTTAGACAAGCTAAATTCGTTCCAGCCGAAGGTCCAGTTTACTGTCGAAATCCAGAAGGATGACACGTCGATCGACTTTCTAGACACGACGGACGATCTACAACTGTCGCAATCGAATCAAAACAAAATGGTACCAATCGCGTCAAACCGACAGTTGAATTATTATTCGAAACATCCAAGAAATATGATCAAGGACGTCGCCACAGCATTCATCAAACGTGTACTTACCATCTGCCATTCTTCATTCCATCGTGAAAACGAAGTCATCATCACTGAAATCCTAAAAGAGAACAATTTCACGACCAAACGATCATAGCCAACCAAAGCACGGCCAAAAATAGCTCTGTTATTGTTGTTCACAATGATGTCGACACATCGGGTAATGCCGACACATCGGGTAATGCCGACGCACCGAATGATAATTCGACCACAGGGAATTTCCGAAAAATTTCTGACGTGATGAAACGCAAAATACCGGATCTGAAAATCGCCCCTCGGCCAATTGTTAGTAGCTTTTTTACTGGGCTGAAACAAAAGCTCACGACCGACCAGAAGCCATGGCAACCAGGCAAATTCTACGTCGGGGAGACATCCTGGTGTTTTGCGATCGAAGCAAAACGCACCAGAACGACATCAAGTACATGAACAACAGCGTGGCGAACTCAGTGAACTCGCGAAAAATGACTTTAGTCAAACATGTTTTCGATACAGGACCAACCCACCATGAATTTGATTTCGAGGAAAAGGAAATTCTCAAACGAGTTAGGAAAAAGACCATTCTCAAAAGACATGAAGCCAATCAAATTGTTTTACATGGGGATTTTAAATCCGATGCTGCACACATAACGCCCGTATTTTACAACATTAAAAACAACGCCAAACGCCCACGTGTAAACTCAGAGAGTCCAACATAATACAGCTCTAACCCAACGAATGTTTTGACACCTGTTGCTGTGACGATAAAATGGTCAATGTCAACAACACAAACCAATATAAAGAAACGCGGTACAATCTGCGGAAAGAGAACTAATTTCCGATAAATTTTTGATGCGTGATAATTATTGTAAGCAACCCTAATGAAGAAAATGTACAAATTAGCGCTAAGTTCTTTTCATAATTTGTTTTTAGCCCTGAAGATGGTCGACATGACCGAATGCATGGAATAAAAACAAATTGTTGTCGAACTAAGCGTTTCAATTTGGTGCCAACCAAGCAACACAAAATCTAGAAGTTGATCTCGCAAGGTAAACCAGCAAACAAAAATGTCAAAAATTTGGTAAATCCACTAACTTACGAATTTCACGAACAGGAGCGCGTGCAGCTTCAGTCCGAATCGTCAAAAGATTGCAACCGGTTAATAAAAAACCGGTAAACCGTTTACCGGTAAATTTCAATTTCATTTACCGGTTTACCGAAATGTTTTCCTACTGCTTAAGATCATGTTTTTCTTGAAACAAAAACCTGCAAGCATAGAATTTTTTTTTTTTTTCAACAATGAGAACACAACAGTCACAAATAGAGTTACTAAACATTTTTCTGTCAAAGTGGATCATTATGGCAGGTTTATTTAGTGCTTTAGCCTTAGTTTGCTATCAAAGAACATGCTCCATCGCTATATCCGATGCTGCGTCTACAGTTGCCCTTCGAGTCTTTTCTTTTGTGACATAATAATCGAATCGAAGAGAGGTACTCAACAGGGAGACCCCTGTGCATCAGTGGCTTTCTGTCTAGCGATCATGAAGTTGACACACTCTCTTCAGTCCCGATTGAATGCATGGTTCGCTGATGACGGCACAATCGGTGACAATTTCAATACAATTTTGGATGATGTGGCCAAAGTGTTAACCTTCTCGGACGAGTCAGGGTTAACGTTGAATTCATCAAAATGTGATATTTACTTTATCAACACTCCAAACGATGCAAAAGCTGAAATGATGGAAAAATTGAACATTCTGTTGCCTGTCATCAAAGAGCTTGATGATTCCTTATTCCAACTGCTTGGATCCCCGATTATGGTTGAAGGCATCCCGCTTGCTTTGACGAAAGTAACAAACACAGTGAAAACGTTTTGTGAACGTGTAAAATTGTTAGACGTCCACCCGGCTCTGTGTTTGCTTCGAAGCTCTTTGTCATCTCCACGGTTCCAACATATATTAAGGTGCAGTCTAACATTTACTTATTCGAGCCAACTGTCCGACATAGACAAATTCTACCGACTCACATTTGAAGCTGTTGTACTATCGATTATGATTAAATAAAATCACTTATTTTGTACAACGTTATAATGTTTATTTCCGTGTTGAGTTAACACAATTTATAATTACTTGTCACCGTGTTGTCCGTATGAGAGCAGAATGAAGAATGAACATTCCGCTCAACGTCTAATGACGACGCATCAAATAATGAGTATCGTCTATTCTATCTATGTTACGCAACGTTTAATAACGCGTATGGAATTAATCGTCATTTCGTCACTACATATACTCCCCTTTTATAATAAAAATAAAAAAATTAACTAAAATTTCAATATGCAGGGTTTTATGCTAATGTAGATCTCATATGTTGTCGTAAACGATTAATTAATGCTTATTACCTGAGGTAACCTGTTCATCCATATCCTTTTCAACAGGTCGGCACCTACCGTTCCTTTATTACCTGCTAAACGAAAAAGTTTACGATAGAACTCGGATGGTTTGCTGTCCCCCATTTGCTCGTCTGATACTAATTGTTTTATTCGCTTTTCGATTGATAGGGAATGTCTTCCTGTCAAATGCGTTTTAAGATTTTCGTAAAGGTTCGTATCTGGTGGGTTGAGCAACAAGTCTTCGTTAGACTCCGCAATGTCTTGCGGAAGTGCCGAGACTACGTAATTATATTTACTGGTGTCGGAGGTTATTTTTCCTAGGGCAAATTGGGCTTCTGCCTGAATAAACCAAGAACTTGGTGAATTTGACCAAAAAGGTGGAAGTTTGAGTATGAGTGCTTTGACTGATTTAAATTATTCACTATCATCGTTTGCATCGGCATTTGTATTCGCGTTAGATTTATCCGTCATTATGAATATATTTCGTTCAAAGAAAATAGAATAGAAATATTTTCGGTACTCACCAATCAACGCTTTTCTTAATCATCTGGGAAGTTTTCTAATGCAGGAAAAAATGGTTTTCTTGATGCTTCTATACAAAACTAATCCTTAAAAGTAATCAATTCCAAGATATTGTTGCTGGATTTCGTATGATTTATGCGACGTTCCTAGGTTGGTTGATGATGAAATTTTATTTCTGCTCGTATGGAAAAATGTTTAATATTAGCCTTTCTGTTTTGGAAACAATTTTAACAGAGGAACGTATCTGTTATCTCCACAGGTCTCACCTGTGAAGATGTCCAACGAACAAAACTTTATGAATGTGGTGATGCAGCGTTATAGGTTAGAAATTGTTTATGAGCCATTTTACCAACATATCGTTTGAATTTTATTTCCGAGGTTGCTGTTGCTGTTTTTGATTAAAGAAATGCGTCACAGATGCCGGACTTATAGACCGGCTCATTCTTATAGACCGGCAGTTCATACAAAAAACATTTGAGACAAAGTAAACTAAACGAAACGTATATCGTGTGCATACAGTTCCACTTACACAATCATAAATTAAGTTCGACACATATACTATTAAACAATTCCACATCGCAAAGCTACTAACGCATTCATAAATTAAGGTTGTCATACACACACTGTTACGAATATATTTTTGCTTCAATCTGTCTATGAAATCGTTCTGTAGGCTGCCAGTCTATATCTCCTCTGCCCGCAACGAAATGAATTGAAATTAAATTAAAATAAATCCAATTCCCTACCAAAGATTATACTTAAGTAAAATCCTGTTTTGATAAATAATTTTTAATGAGGCATGGCCTATGTTTATACACTTGCTGGATTATCTTCAACCTTTCAAGCCATTCAAATGTTTTGTAGCTGCGTAAATTAATCCGAGTTGTATGCGTCTCATAACCCCGCCAAACCGAAACAGTTACACCGATGGTATCATTTTGTGTTGTGGGAACAATTCAAGTGGAATGCACATGATATTTTCAAGTGTCTTAATTTGAAATGTGCGCAAAAAAGTTATTTATTTAATGTATTCATCCCATAGTTTAGTAAATTTTAGATTGTGCTTGTGCATTAATATCACATTCGTACGCCACAGTCATTTCGTAAGTTTTGCACAACACATTTTCACCCTTGCGCTGTTCACTTCAGTGTTTATATAAGCGCTTAAGAAAAGGGACACGAAAAGCGAGTCGAATAAGTGACATTGTTGAAAATGTCCGCAGTGATTTTGATTATAAACTAACAATGGACTAAACAAACAATTTGAATAAAATAGCACAAATGTCAAATACACACGATACTTATTTCGTCTCAATATTGTTATAATTTTGCTTGTAATGCAGTCAACGTTTTCAATGTTGTTTGAAGGAAAATTATGTGTGGTTGATGCAGGTATAATAAATCGAGATCGTCCAAACGTTTCCCGATTCAATTTCGTATCTTCAATATATTGGCACATGTAGTGGTTCTTTCTCACTTACAAATGAATAAAGATTGTAACAAGTTGTCATAAATACAGTTACAAGAAAAGAAAATCATATTTTTCTTCAATTACCAACCAAAAGGTTGCCCCATTTACTATATTTTATTCGAAATGCAAAAAATTGACGTTAGGACATTGACTCTTATTCTATGGAAGACTATAGACTATGGAACATGTATTCTAACATATTTAGAGCAACGCATGTTCAATAATTTACTTTTATTGTGCTAGTGAAACTAGAATAGCGGACAAATTATTGGTTTGTATGCATGAGCGTATATTACGAGTGGCTTGGTGTGCTATGAAAACTAATTACAACGTAACAACCACCTGTGTTAAAAATGTTTCGCATTGTAGTAAATCTTCAGTAAACTAAATATTTTATAAGGGCCTCTGGAATACGCTGAAAAATTATTGTAAGCTCTGAAATGATTATATAAGATTATGCACCTCTTGCCGAAATTGTTGCCCCCCACAAGACAATAATTTAGAGACAAACACATTTTAACAAAAGGACAATTTAATTTAGAATGAATTCTCATACAACTTGATCACTAGATTAGATTCTAGTTCTTAGTTGGCGACTATGACCACATCCAGGGCCGCACTAGCTACCTAAAGGTCCATCGGGCAAAATATCAAAATGCCCCTTGAATCGGAGTATCAGATTTCTGAGGGCCGAAAATGAAGAATGTATTTTTTTATCATGTGTGAACAGGGATGAATCTAGCAAAAATGTACAGGGGTTCTAGACCATTGCGTTAATAAATTGATTTAATATTTAAATACACCGCGAGCGGAGCGAGCGAAATTTTTTGATATTTATTTAGCCTGTTATACTCTTGGCTCGTGAAATAAAATGATTTGAAGCAATCATACAGTCTCAGAAAAGTGAAAACCGACAAGTTTCCGATTATACGATCATACGAATTCACCATACAAATCAGAAACTTGTCGGTTTTCACTTTTCCGTTCCTGTATCTCAATTGAATAGAAATTAACAAAAATTTTAATTCGTATTTAGAGAATTGATCGAAAAGGCGATAACTTTGGAATTGTTTCTTATACATTACATGGTTTTGATCTGTGATTGATTAATAGAAAAAGTCTTGCAATTCAAACATAATTGAAAAACTACAACAAATCTGGCCAAATTTTACATTTTTAGCATTCCCTAGATTTAAATTTTAACTTAAAAATGAAGAATAGTTTCTAAAAATTTTTAGCGGATGTTGTTGACAGGGCTGTCGGGACGGTTCCAGATTCAGGCAAAAGGCCCATCGGACTCGCCCCGATTGCCCAGTATGGCCAGTCCGGGCCTGACCACATCAAATTGATAAGTTAACACACATAAAATGTGCACCCCTCAATTACACAGTAAACTTCACTACTCGTTTTCCAAATTCGTTGTACTCCTTTTCCTTATCTTCGTGTAGTCCACTGCTACAAGCTGACTTTCGATAGCCCACTGTTATCAATTTCGAAGTTTTTTTTGTATTTTCGAGAAATAAAAATTTTTTCTACCTTGTTTCTGTTTGGGCACACCGCTAGTTTCTCCCTTCATGTTTTTCGAAACAGCCAATTGTTAATTTGATGAACATATTTCACGAAATGTAACATGGCGTAACACATTTGCATAAGGATCGGAACAGGTCAGGTCGACCTGGACCGGGTTCAGGTCAGGTCGGGTCTGACCTGAATGTAACCTGAAAAATGTTATCAGATCAACCTGATTTCTCCAGATCAGGTACAGGCTCAGGTTGACCTGATTAACCTGATGTGTTTTGACTTGATTGTCGAAGTAAAAGTTGAATAAAACAAACCTAAAGTTGACCTCCGATCTGAATTCCTTATTCAGGTTGACCTGTTTTATTCAGGTCAGTTTCAGGTTGACAAAAAATCAACCTAAACCTGATCTGGAACCTTCAGGTCACGTCAAAGGTCTGGCTAACCCACCGATCCTAACATTTGCAATGAAAAACTAGGTGTATGCTTGATTCCTGATTAAATAAAAGTGTGTTTTTGCAATCTAAATTTTATAATTTTTATTATTTGGGGTGGGGGGGGGGTTGGAACAGACCTGTGGCTTTTGCCGCACACGACCCAAACTAAAGTCGGCGCGCCTGCCGAGATAAGTAGAAATGCACTAGAGGGAAAAAAGAAGTCCATACACTCAAAAAATGTCATACAAAAACCTTGGGACAAGGAGCATATACGCAAACGTTTGAGTATTTTCCCCCTACCCCCCTCCCATTCCAAATTATTAAAAAAAACTACGCCGCAGCAGCTTTTGATATTTTTCGGTTACTCTCGACATGAGTGAGGTCATCCAATGGAGCGTCCTAGTTTTATGGGATTCTCGTGGGTTTCTCTAACACTTTTCAACTTCCATGAGGCTTTTTGATATTTTTGGGTCATTCTCGACATGAGTGAGGTCATCCAATGGGGCTTCCTAGGTTTCTTGTGGATTTCTCTAGCACTTTTAAATTTCGTTTGGGTTTTTTGATATTTTAATTTTTTTTTATTCGACGAAGAATGTAATTATTCAGATTAAGTTCGTAATTCGCTGATATCAGTTCAGTGGTTATTCCAGTTATTCCCAAGAGAATGTGAGAGTATGAAATTCAATAGCAAGCGAGTTGTGAGTTCTGATGTTGACATACATCTCTTCGCCAAATCGTAACTTTAGAAAAGGGACACACAACATTGTAAGGTGCTATAAACAAATAAAATGTCTCAATTTCTATGCAATCACTTAAGGATTTCGCGATTACGGCGAAAAATCAGCTCAGTCTAAGAATTTTTTTGAGATTCTTTTTGTTGTCCATACGATCAACAAAGATTATAAAATTCCAAACCCAACAGCAAACCCGTTTCCTCATCCAGTCCACAGGAATACTCGGAGTCACCTGAGATTTTCATTCTCTGCCCGCAGTGCCCGGTAAACTTACAAGAAGAAAGTTCTCTTATCCCAGATTCGCTATCCGAGCAGATAACGATCCTCTAATCAATGACCTGACTCATTGTATGCGGTATGTATACAAACCATTCTATTTCTGTAGGTAATAATTCATCCAATGAATGGTGGGTGCAGTATGAATTCTTCTTATTGGAAGCATTAGTGTCATCTTTTTGCTCATATTGGTAATGGAGTTGGGCTATTTGACAAAAAGTCATAGATATTAGTCTGAAAATGATTATTACGTACTTTAAAATTTACAAAAGTACCCGGAAATATTTTTAACTAATTTAATCAAAAGAAAAAAAGTTACGCACCCGTTACTCACTCTACAGCCGCCAAAAATTTGGCTGAGGCCGTTTGTAGCTACAATGAGTAGAATTTTTTGCAGGCGGCTGCATGGCTTGATGTTTTGAGAATTTTATAAAAAAAACAGTGCGTTTTAGAGACATACTGTAGAACAATTTTTTTTCAGAATAATCTTCTGAATCGATTAAAAATAACTTGCACCAATAGCCAAATTTAATTGTATTATTTCAGAGTAATCGTTTATGTGGATAGGCTATATTACTCATGTTCTGTTCATATTGATGTCCTGACCGAACTCCTTATCTGAGTTGATCTTAGCCTTGATCTTAGCTTCACCATATTAACTGGCTGCTGAGTCATTCCAACCACAAATTTTTCATTTAAGCGACAAATTATGTTATTTCTCTCTGCCAGACACGCATTTAGTCTTTCCTTATCAGCCATTCAGTCCGTCATTTTCGATATTGGTAAAGTACTTTCCATGTAGGAGTCTGATCTTTGATTTCTGTTTTCAAATTCACCCTACGCCGCCGTTTGTGCTCATAATTAAGAGCGAAATATTTAGAATCTCGGACACCATACCATTTAGTTTAGACGCGACCCAATGACTATTGCCATTGATTGCTACACTGTTCAAATAAAATTTTCGAAGATATCCGAGACACTTACCATTGTGTTTTCGAAATTATTTCAAATGTTCGCGAACTCCTTTCTTGATGATTTTTTCATGATTAAAAACGGAATTTTGTTGAAGATAATTCAAGTAATTTAGAGTTTTGATTAAATTCAAAAGTTTTTTAAGCGATTGTCAGAACAATATGGTTTTTTTTTTTCATTCAAGAAATACAATTTCCTTCTTTGTCATAGCAACGAAGAGGCATGTTACGCTCGAACCGCGAATCGACTAACTCCGGTAGCAACGCCACTTCGTAAAATCGTTTCAAGTAACCTATCATTTTGGTGTCCCAAAAATTATTGTCGCGGTAAATTTTTTCAATTCGCAGCGGAAGGTCATTACCAACCCAAACGGCAAAGTAGCACATTTCCTTTTGAGTGATATGTAGCTGAGCTTGTACCTGATAGTACCATTTGTGTCATTTGTGTGATTCCATCTGATTCATTGCATTCCCCAATTTTGGTTTCTGTACTATTTTCGGTTGACCGAGACATTCGTTTAATATTCAAAATTTTATTGCGGTATCAAGACTTAAAAAAATAAAGTTCAAAATTTTTTTTTTGATGCTTTATCGTGTCTGGAATCTTCGTATCTATGGATATTTTTGGAATTGCTCCATCGCAAATTTCATTGAATTTACATGGGGTGTCCGGGCTTTTAAATAGATGCCTCTTAAGCAGGTTCGTATAACAGTGCAATGGGATGAACCACTGTCGGCAATGAGCTAGATGAACCCACTGCCTGAGCATTCGCTTGAAATAAAACAATCATCAAGGGCAAAACAATAAATTGTCACGTAATTTCACTATTAAGCAAATCGCGTATCCACGAAGCATTCCTTTTTTTTTTTTTATTATTTATTCATAGTTTTTTCAAAAAGTATAAATCTTACCTAAGTTATTTAAATTAAGTAAGAAGTGAATCTGCGTAGCTCCAGTATGTTGAACAATTCAAAGGAGCTACTTTCTTTCGAGTCGACCAAACAAAAATTTTGCGCCACTATTCACATAGTCCCAGCCTACTTTTCCTCTAATCTTATGATTCTCTTCCTGTATGAAATGTATATATCCTCTTTGCCTTAGATTTGCCTCTTTTTTCGAACCCCTTCCCCCTCCATGTGTAACGTCATAACTGAACCTTACCTTACCGCTCTCTAAACAATAAAAATTGAAAAAACAACAAATCTCTTTTATATGATTCTGTAAACAAAAAGGTTGCTCATTTCCCTGTTTGCCCCTCGAATAGTTAGTGCTACATATTTATCGAATCGTTAAAGCAGATGCATTAATTCAATTTTATTACGATGAATTTTTTTATAACAATAACATCACTCTCATTCAATGCAAACATTATTTTGATATTGTTTGGAAGCAGAGTGTTTTCCATAAAATTTCAATCACTAGTCCATAAAAGCAGAGCTCTTATGTATTTAAGCGACATATGAGTGAATATCGATTATTGTTTTGACATTCCTGATAGACTAGTCATATACACACACACTGTATGCAAAGTAGTTCGCTTGAGCTCAATATTTGAAAAACTTAAATCTTATTTTACAGAAAACAAATGAAAACCTATAATCTTATATGCATGAGGCCACCATGGTTGTTATGGTACCAAACGTTTATATAAAATTGACATTTCGTTATGATTAGAGAGCACACTGTCAGTATGTTTATTGTCAAAAATGTCAAAATCTAATTTGAGCTTCAACTTTGTGTGAGTTTTGTATTTTAAATAAATGCCGCAAAATTGATCTGTGTATATAGCATTTTCGGTAGCCAACAAACACCACACATGATGAATTGATTTTCTTTATTTTTGGTGCAATCATAATATTTAGTCTTCTTTTTTCATTCATTATGCGTTTGTTACAGATGTGATTCATCACTTTATTCATGTCCGTATGCTCCGATTTACACATCTTACACATTTTTAAGTTTCCTATTTTCCCGACGAAAGATTATATCGTACAATTTTAGTTGATTTATACATATTAGTAGAACACAGTCGCGTGTTTTACATTGGGGCAATTCAACTAGTACGAATTTAGTAAAGAGGGGGAGGAGATCGGGATAATCATAAATGACTATCTTTTACGTTGCACCAGCTGGTGAGGGGCACTCACGGCGATTAAATCTCAAATAAAAAATCGAATATCGCTCGTAGTGATTAGTGATTACGTACAATGTAGAGAGAAGAAACTTCACAGTAGTAGCAATACAGAATTTGTCCTCACGGGGATCGAGCCCGGATTTTCTTGGTGGAAGGTCAGTACGCTACCACTGATCCAACCCGTTCCCGCTGTTGCATACTGCACATAAAACCCGTATTTACATTTTTGCTTCATCTAATGGTTACGTAAACCCAGTCTATATGTCATGGGTGGAAACTGTCATTAAAAATTTACATTGTAGTTACTTTTTGTAAATAATTCATTGAATGGATTAGAATTTTTCAATTTATTGACAAGGAAGAGTCACTAGGAGAATTGTTAGAGGTTCAAAAGTAACTTGCATCATTAGGCAAATTAATACTGAAATAATTTCGAATAATTTTATCTATGAAAAACTCTGTGAAACATTTTAGTTACTGAACGAGTCACGTCAGAAATTCGGCATTAAAGTTTAACTTTGCTCAAGTTTCAGCCCGCTTACATAGTCATCTTTGATAATTTACGATAATTCAAACTACGATTATTCAAAATAATTCAAATGAGAAACAATTTTAAGTGAACAAGTGATCGTAAAAGCAAATACAAGACATGTTCCAAAGAGTTGAGAAACTACGGAAAACTCTCGTTTGTTACTTTTGTTTATTATATTTACAATGAGGCTTTAAATCATTCCAATCTTTTCAATTTTACTCATTTCTTAATTTATCAAAATTTGAAATCGAACTGTTTCTATTCTTCACATTGGTGTCAATATTCGACTCAGTCCTACCATACAAAGACGCTGCTGTGACTGGCTTTAAGCCGAATCGTTTGGATCTGACCGCTTTTAACGTCTCCATTGAAACCGGTACGCCAGATATCTTTGCTCGTAATTCCAGTCGTTCCTTCGTAGTCATCTGCAACAATTTGATAATTTTATTACCTATGGCATCGTCATTTGTGTTGACTGAATTCAAAGTTGTATTTGTTCGATCTGGCGTGCTTGTTGGAGAAACGATTGCGAATTTCGGTATATTTTCCTTTTTGTTAGCATCCAATGCAGCCAATTCTTCATTCAATTCGTCGTCGCTCATTATATCGCAATTTAAAACTGACTCATCGAGGAGGTTGCTGTCGTCTTCTAAATTTATTTTAGAGATATCACTACTAACATCTGCCATATTTTGATGATAATCTTTAGAATTCTTCAATATTTTGCTTTATTTCAACTTTATCACAACTTTGCGAACCGTGCCAAAGCTACGTTTAGATTCTGCGAAGGACGCGATAAGAATGTCAAAAAATCGTAGAATGAATTTCGCTTGTACTTGAATAATTTGGATCCAGGGATCCGGGGTACTAGGAAGGTCGTAGCCGATAAAGATATCAACCATTAGATAAAAACTTGTATAAGTTGCCAGAAATCTAAAGTAGGGAGACATTCTAGGTCGGAATTCGCTTAGTTTAGTGTGTCATCAGAGAGATTCACACACACAATCTTTGATAAGGCCAATCAAAAATCAATAAAAATCAAAAAAAAATAATTTCTTTTATTTTTATTATTTACATGTGAATCCTAACCTAATCTTTCCTATCACTGTGTTAGTTTCCCCGAGGCACTTCCTTATCAATTTTCAATTTTTCGAACTCTTCTTCCACGAACATGTTGATGATTTCAACAGTGGGTAAGTGTTCCAAATACAGCGGTTGGTCGTTGTGCGTTGCTGCGTCGAAATTGGTATTGTTATCATTACTCCATTGTTTCTTCTCGTCCAAAAAAATCGTTAGTGCATGAGGTTGCAACAATTTTTTCATTGGGACGAGTCTGATGCCGGACTCTGTCCTCTGCGATAATTTCAATTTGGATGCTTCAAAACCATTCTCAACAGTATGGTCAACGTCCATGGAATCCATGGAATGGAATTGATCCATTGACTCCATGAATGCAACTTCTACAATCTCACTGGTTTTACCTATACTCGTTTTACACTTGCGCTAAATCTAAATTCGATGACTTTTATTAAATTAACAATTTAATCTTTAACTTACTATATACTTACAAAAATGTCCCACGTATATTCCTTTAATTTAATATAATTTTATTATTAACAAATTATTATACGCCGATGTCCATTGATTGTGTTATGAGGACGACGTCAGGGATTGTAGCTAGAATCGTAACAGCAAACTCATCCGGTGAATGTTTAACAAATTTCATGTATTTGGTACCGTGAATCGTAGGCTTTAAATTCTAAATATAAACAATAAGTGAAATGATTACTTAATAACGTTCTTATCTTCAATTTACTTACATCTAGTGTTTCCCTGACTCAATTCCTAATTCCAAACTGGTGATTTACAGGTTATGTTTACGACCAACTAGATTAATCACATATTTAGCTTAATTCTATCCTAAATCAAATAAATCGTGAATAGCTCGATGCGTATAACTTTATTGACTAAAATTGACATTTTCTTAAGCCCCCCCCCCAAATGAAACTCTAAATAATTCGTAGTGTTTGTAAATTAATTAAAATTTATGCGTATTTCGTATTTTCATCAGAACAAATCGGCGTGAATTGTTTATGTGTTGGTGTGCGATGTGCATCTTCTTCTTCTTTATAAGCCTGTATTATATCCACTTCTGGGACCTCTCCGTGTATTTAGCTATTGAAACACCACTGCCCAGTGCGGGTTGATGAGTGGACCACATGCTTGACGTGAATTCCGAACCACGGCTATAGGCTTAGTAAGTCTATAGGACTTCATCTGGTGCTAATTTTATCTCCGTCTAAAGTTAGACTCAGATATTTTTGTACACAGAATTCATCGTGAGTGGGTCGCGTCATTCATGTCATTCTTCTGTGTACGGTTCGTCAAGGGCACCAAAGACCTCAACTACCCAGTTAATGAAGCTAGGGTAGGCTTTAGGAACGTTACATTTGTGCTGTATATTAAAGTAAATTCCAATACAAAACTTGTCCTCACGGGGATGGAACCCGAATTTTCTCGGTGGAAGGTCACTGATCCAACCCGTTCCTGCTGTTGCACACTGCACATAAAACCCGTATTTACATTTTTGCTTCATCTAATGGTTACGTAAACTCAGTCTATATGTCATTGGTGGAAACTGTCATTAAAAATGTACATTGTAGTACTTTTTTGTAAATAATTCATTGAATGGATTAGAATTTTTCAACTTATTGACAAGGAAGAGTCACTAGAAGAATTGTTAGAGGTTCAAAAGTAACTTCCAACATTAGGCAAATTAATATTGAAATAATTTCGAATATTTTTATCTATGAAAAACTCTGTGAAACATTTTAGTTACTGAGTCAAAGCAAATACAAGACATGTTCCAAAGAGTTGAGATACTACGGAAAACTCTCGTTTGTTACTTTTGTTTATTATATTTACAATGAGGCTTTAAATCATTCCAATCTTTTCAATTTTACTAATTTCTTAATTTATCAAAATTTGAAATCGAACTGTTTCTATTCTTCACATTGGTGTCAATATTCAACTCAGTCCTACCATACAAAGACGCTGCTGTGACTGGCTTTAAGCCGAATCGTTTGAATCTGACCGCTTTTAACGTCTCCATTGAAACCGGTACGCCACATCTCTTTGTTCGTAATTCCAGTCGTTCCTTCGTAGACATCTGCAACAATTTGATAATTTTATTACCTATGGCATCGTCATTTGTGTTGACTGAATTCGAAGTTGTATTTGTTCGATCTTGCGTACTTGTTAGAGAAATGATTGCAAATTTAGGTATATTTTCCTTTATGTTAGCATCCAATGCAGCCCATTCTTCAATCAATTCTTCGTCGCTCATTATATCGCAATTTAAAACTGACTCATCGAGGAGGTTGCTGTCGTCTTCTAAATTTATTTTAGAGATATCACTATTAACATCTGCCATATTTTGATGATAATCTTTTGAATTCTTCAATATTTTGCTTTATTTCAACTTTATCACAATTTTGCGAACCGTGCCAAAGCTACATTTAGATTCTGCGAAGGACGCGATAAGAATGTCAAAAAATCATAGAATGACTTTCGCTTGTACCTTTTCAATGAATAATTTGGATCCAGGGACCCGGGTTAGCCGATAGATATTTTTGGTCGAGCATGAACAAAGATATCAACCATTGGGCTCAAACTTGTATAAGTTGCCAGAAATCTAAAGTAGGAAGACAATTGTTGTGTTGGTTGGTTGGTTTAAATAATAACACTTTTATTTACACAACGTTATACATTTTATTATAATATTAATTGGATACAAGTTATCCATTATAATATTAACTGGTTACAAGTTGTATTGAAATGCGTGTTGCTACGATGAGAGTCAGGCGAAGAATGAACGTTCTTCCTGACGTCTCTTGATGACGTATTAATTAACTAATGAGTGCTGTCGATTCCGATCAGGCGCGCCGACTTGTGTTCGAGTTGATGGGTGCCCAACCGCATAAGCCTAGGAAGGATTTATATATACGGTCTTACAGAATGTATGTTCCCTCCCTATGTGATGTAACGCCGAAGCGCGAAGCGTATGAAGTTATATGCAAAGGGTACTAACGGACTTCAGGCTTGATATACTTCTAAAATTCCAAAACTAAAAGGGAAATATTTACTCAGAAAAGTTTTTGTTTATTTTTTAAAAATTCTAATTTTTTATATATTAAAAATTAGAACAAAAACCACTTAGATATAACAAAATTATTTAAGTTCAGTACTTAGAGCAAAAGTACTTTGTCTTAGACTATTATTGCCGATGAACTCATCTAACACAGTGTCAAGGTTGATGTTATCGCTCAAGACTTTATGAACGTGCAAAATCGCCAGGTCGTTGGTTCGTTGTTGGGTTGTCGTAGATTGCATATATGTTTTCAGCCGTTTTAACGTAGAAAAAGATTGTTCGGCAACAACGACTGTTTGTGGACTTGTAAGCAAAAGCCTAATAAACTTTACATATTCCGGGAAAATTTTCCGAATATCTTCATGCTTCTGAAGGTAAATTGAAATCTTTCCAAGACCATCAAGGTCGCTGTTTCCCTCATCCTTTAGTATGTCAAAAAACATCGAGCGATGTAATATCAAACGGTCGATATCAATATCACAATCTGGCTTACCATCTCGAGTTTCGATAATGTACTCTCTAATAACGTCAATATTACATTTGTTTAAAGCAAAATCCTCCCAAAATTTCATAAGTATCGGAAACAAAACGATCGTTTAGACTGCTAATAAGTTGGTCGATTACATTGAAATATATGGCACCATATCTGTCTTCAGGAGTGGAATGGAAATGATACGTGTCAGAATTGCTGTCATAGCGTTTCGGTGCAATACGACGACGTGGAATCACAGGATGATCCAATTTCATATAGAGCGCCGTTCTTGCTGTCTCATTGTATAATTGACTGAATTTTTCTGTAGTCCGATTTTCCTTTAAAGATGTCTTTAGCATTTCTACACGCCGCAATACGCTCCGAAAATTAATGTTCTTCGCCTGAATAGTTTCGTTCAATGCTTCGACTTTTTCAAGAGCCGTGATCGACACTTGCAGCAAAATGTACGTTTCATATTTATGTAGATAATCTAAAAATCCCCTCGCCTTGATTCCACTATCATTTTTTTCTTGACCAACAACCTCACAGAATTTTAGAATATTTCCGTAATTATCTCTTACTGACTTAAGCGACTTTACACGTACCGTCCAACGAGTTGGACAAAACGTTTTCAGTGCAATAATTTTTTCCTGAACATCTTCATCCTCAAATTGTGATTGAATTTCTTTGAAAGTGTGAACTCTCTTAGCTGACGCACGGACAAAAGTAATGAGATCACGCATAAGAGACAAAAAATAATCAGCGATCTCATTTATCGATTTCATCGCATCTTGAGCGACTAGGTTTATATTATGACCCGCACAGTGAACATAAAACGCTCTTTGAACAACTTCTCTGATCCTTGTCTGCAGTCCAGTTATTTCCCCACTCATGTTAAACGCTCTGTCATAGCACTGTCCTCTACATTTGCTAAGTTTTATGTCGAATCTGACCAAAGCATCCAACAAAATCTTAAAGAGCGTATCTGAGTCAGTCGCGGGCGTCTCATAAAATCCAAGAAATTGCTCGTGAATAATTAAATCCTCGTCGACATAGCGAAAATTAACAGACATTTGTTCATTCCGGGAGATATCGGTGGTTTCGTCGGCCATGATTGCGTAGAATGGCTCTTGTCGAATTTCTGTAAATAATTTTCGTCGCACGGACGTCGCCATAATAGTCAATATCTCATTAACGATATCGTGACTGATCCATTTGTTCGTAGATCGTGCCATCCATTCACGTAACAGCGGCTGATCCACCGAGCGCAGATGCAGCAATCGTATAAAGTTTGAATTCGCCTCTTCGTGTCCTCTAAGTGGTACTCCTTGAATAGCGAGATATCGTATTGACTCAAAAATTTTCGTAAGACATATACGCGCTGATTCTTTCTGTTTGATCAACTGCGATGACAGCATATTTGACACGTTCGTGGTTTTTTTCGCACATAATGAAATCGTCGCAATTTGATGAAGATTGGATTTCTCGTGCACTTTAAATCTTTCAAATGCTTTGTTCCACGACGAAAATCCTTCCTTGACAAAGGAATCATAGACTCGATCGTGAGTTACTCCTTCTGGCCGTTTGATTTTGAGGTCTTCGAAAGCACTAGTGCACACAGTACAGTATGCCTTTTGCTGTAAATTCCTGTACAATAGCCACGGAAACTGTCTGCTCCAGTCGGGACAAAATTTTCTGGTATGTGATGATTTCACTAAAAAGGATTGAATAAAATAAAGAATTGATATCTTCATCTTAAATGATTTTAAACTGATCAACTACATACCAGTATTTGACGCAACATGACATGTGGGTGAAGAACATTCATTTTCAATTGTTGCAGAATCGGGACAAACGATTTCTGATGTCGCTACTGTATCAATGTTTGTCGCAACATTACTACTTACAGATGGAGACAGATCATTTACGGGAATGGATTCAATGTTCCGATCGTTCTAATGAACGATTTCTGGTGAAGATGCTGTTTCAGGCCGATTGAGTTGCAAGTCAGATGACTTTCGCCAAACTTTGATAAATCTGTCCATTTGGAATGGACCATTTCAAACTTCAGATGTTTTCATTAGTTTAACATTACGTTCTATTTGTTATCTTGTTAAAAAGATAAGCTGCCATAAATGAAGACTTACCCGTAGCTAGGAAAGCTTGGACCTCAATTTTGAAATATTCTCTTTCGATCCAAATAGAAATGAAAACAGAACACGTGTCTTGTTTATCTCGTGAAATGAAATGACAGTTAGTCTATGAGACGAATACAGATTAATGTGTCGATGATGCAGTTTCAATCAATTGCGCTATCTGTTTATTGATACTAAAAGTGTTGACGATAAAAAAAGTTTGTCTCCAAGAAAAAATAGCAATTATCTACATTAAAACACATACAATGCTTCGCAACGATCAGATTTTTTTGATGGGTGCTTCACACCCATCAGATTTTTCTGATGGGTGCCATGGCACCCATTGCCACCTAGAAGTCGGCGCGCCTGATTCCGATCACGGAATGAATCTTATTCATTTCGCCACTACAACACAAAATTCATCGTGAATGGGTCGCGTCATTCATGTAATTCTTCTGTGTACGGTTCGTCAAGGGCACCAAAGACCTCAACTACCCAGCTAATGAATCTAGGGTCGGCTTTAGGAACGTTACATTTGTGCTGTATATTAAACTAAATTCCAATACAGAATTTGTTCTCATGGGGATCGAATCCGGATTTTCTCGGTGGAAGGTCACTGATCCAACCCGTTCCCGCTGTTGCATACTGCATATAAAACCCGTATTTACATTTTTGCTTCATCTAATGGTTACGTAAACCCAGTCTATATGTCATGGGTGGAAACTGTCATTAAAAATTTACATTGTAGTTACTTTTTGTAAATAATTCATTGAATGGATTAGATTTTTCAATTTATTGACAAGGAAGAGTCACTAGGAGAATTGTTAGAGGTTCAAAAGTAACTTGCATCATTAGGCAAATTAATACTGAAATAATTTCGAATAATTTTATCTATGAAAAACTCTGTGAAACATTTTAGTTACTGAACGAGTCACGTCAGAAATTCGGCATTAAAGTTTAACTTTGCTAAAGTTTCAGCCCGCTTACATAGTCATCTGTGATAATTTACGATAATTCAAACTACGATTATTCAAAATAATTCAAGTGAGAAACAATTTTAAGTGAACAAGTGATCGTAAAAGCAAATACAAGACATGTTCCAAAGAGTTGAGAAACTACGGAAAACTCTCGTTTGTTACTTTTGTTTATTATATTTACAATGAGGCTTTAAATCATTCCAATCTTTTCAATTTTACTCATTTCTTAATTTATCAAAATTTGAAATCGAACTGTTTCTATTCTTCACATTGGTGTCAATATTCGACTCAGTCCTACCATACAAAGACTCTGCTATTACTGGCTTTAAGCCGAATCGTTCGGATGCGGCCGCTTTTAATGTCTCCATTGAAACCGGTACGCCAGATATCTTTGCTCGTAATTCCAGTCGTTCCTTCGTAGACATCTGCAACAATTTGATAATTTTATTACCTATGGCATCGTCATTTGTGTTGACTGAATTCGAAGTTATATTTGTTCGATCTGGCGTGCTTGTTGGAGAAATGATTGCAAATTTCGGTATATTTTCCTTTTTGTTAGCATCCAATGCAGCCAATTCTTCATTCAATTCGTCGTCGCTCATTATATCGCAATTTAAAACTGACTCATCGAGGAGGTTGCTGTCGTCTTCTAAATTTATTTTAGAGATATCACTACTAACATCTGCCATATTTTAATGATAATCTTTAGAATTCTTAAATATTTTGCTTTATTTCAACTTTATCACAACTTTGCGAACCGTGCCAAAGCTACGTTTAGACTCTGCGAAGAATGTCAAAAAATCGTAGAATATATTTCGCTTGCACCTTTTCAATGAATAATTTGGATCCAGGGATCCGGGGTACTAGGAAGGTCGTAGCCGATAGATATTTTTGGCCGAGCATGAACAAAGATATCAACCATTGGGTTCAAACTTGTATAAGTTGCCAGAAATCTAAAGTAGGTAGACATTCTAGGTCGGAATTCGCTTAGTTTAGTGTGCCATCAGAGAGATTCACAATCAAAAAAACGATTTTTCATACAAATAATTTCTTTTATTTTTATTATTTACATGTAAATCTTAACCTAATCCTAACAATAAATCATGGTTCTTAAATATGCTAGTTTTCAAAGGCATTTTCAATTTTTAATTTTTCGAATGCTTTTTCGCAGTGGACCGTGGAAATGTGTATTGACTTTTATTAAATTGACAATTCAATCTTTATCTTACTAAATACTTACAAAAATGTCTCACGTAGCGAAGGAATGCTTCGGGGATAACTTAATATAATTTTATTATTAACAAATTGTTATATGCTCTGAAGAAAAACAAATCCAACGGTGTGCATTGATTGACAGCTTTCAGTGACATTTGAAACAGAGACATACGACAGAGACGACTTTGCTCGCTTTCAAAAAAATCAAATGCGCTGCGACGTAAAAGGTGAATTTTTCGGTTTCATTTCCAGAGATATGAAAAATTCATAAAGTACCTACCGGCAAAGTCTCAAACTTTCACCGGCCTGTCACCGGCTCAAACATGTATAAGAAGTTGACAGAAATCTAAAGTAGGCAGACCCACAAGGTCGGAATCGAGGTGCGATTGGAGCGATAACTAAAAAAAACTTTTTGAAAACACAAAAAAAGCTTAAAAAAAACTAAAAACTAAAATAAATTAAAAAAAAAAAACTACTCTCTTTTACGTTTCACCAGCTGCCAGTTGGTATCGCTTTTATATACTCGGTCTTTCAAAAGTAACTCCACAGCCTACTATGACTGTCTCTTTTACACGTACCCTCGATCGATGAACGAGACTATCGTAGTAGGCTGTGGAGTTACTTCTGAAATCTCATTTAAAAAATTGAATATCGCTCGTAGTGGTTAGCCTTTTGCAACAACATGTGTGTATGTATGTCCGCAAATCAAATATCAATAATGTCTTCATGACATGACTTTAGTTGTTTTGATTTTGGCAAGCTAAGCGTGTTTTTAAATTATTCTTCTTTCGAATGGCAAATAACTACTATAGTTCGAACAGGAAGCTATTAAGTTAACTAGATTTCGGTGAAGCAGTGTCTAATAAGTTCCAAAAGAAGTATTTTGAGGATGTTTGTAATATGATATGTACTTAACGGGGACGTTCAAAAGATTCATTTCATTGAAAACTCTTTCGTTAATTTTTAGATTACATGGACGTTTTGATCATTACAACCAATCGAATTGTGTGTAATCTCATATCAAGTATGAGATTGCACATTTTTATTCCAACTTAAATAAACTTATTTGATAATAAAGAATATTACTAAAAAACACGGTCTACAGGAAACCCAGTTAATTATAAAGAATTTCGCTGATTTCGACTTAAATAAAAATTGAATTGTGAACAAGAGGCAATATTGAGAATTCAACATAATATGACATCAGGATAATGTTCTAGAATAATTAAGCATTATGGTAGGGCGAAATTGTTGTATAAAAGGCACTAATTAGGACTGAATAAAGTTAGTTATTATTAACTCACCAACCGAGCTTTTACTTCCAACGGGTCTCTGAGCTCAGGAGACCCCAACAATGGCAATTGGTCACTCCAGACACTCTCAAGAGAGCAAATTGCCCAACAAAACATCTTGCTAATCTTCATTATTGCACTACCTAAAATCGAAGGAAGTATTGCAATATTTAAAAATTAACATTGGTCCTTCGAGCCGGATCGACGCTCGAAGTGATGCCATGCAGCTAATCATACAGTCCACTTCAATGGTTGGAAGATACCGACTTACACAACTCTGGAGACAGCCAAAATAAATCAGTTCATCGAAAATAACGAGAATCAACGAAAATTATTTCCATCTCGACACAAAAATCGTACATGGCTTAGGCACGGTCTAAAGCAAAATTTGAAAATTTGGAAAACCTAGAAATACCAAGTTTGAAGTCAGTCAAGAAGTTACGCTCAATCCGCAAATCGTGACAATGTGTCGAGACAACATTCATCTGAGGGCAAGGAGACCGTCTCCTCCTCTAAATACAACAAAACGGGGACGAGAACATTCAGCCAAGAATCGAGAACACCTCTCACCTGTATTCACGTCAACAAGCATATGATAAGAGTCGGCGTCTTTGATTCAATAAGAACATCTGAGGCACATAATGGCAGATGAAACTCTAGGAAGACTCTTCGTATTGGTACAAAAAATGGCAAATTGATTTACATTCAACAAGACATTCTATTCTCATTCGTGGAGTCATCAAGTTGACTTTCAATCAAATAATAAAAAGGCGGGAAGAAATCAGTTCCTGGCTGGCATCTCGATAAACCGTCGAGATTTTACAATAATAGTAGCAATCAATCTACAAGCAGGTGATTCACCAGACCTACTTAATTCTGGGAAGCTGTTGCGAAAGACCGAGAAAAGCGCTGATAATCTGGAGTTAACTACTGAACAACTTTTTGTTTTCAATAAGCGATTGGAAATCAAGTGGCACTTTGCAAGAAGCAAATTACTGAACACTTGGCAAGAAGCAAATTATCAAAAACTATGGAAGCTGCAAAAAACGTTATAAAAATTAACATTGGTTCTGGAGGTCTGGGGGAACCAACAATCAAACTAAATTTGACACCTACATAAGAAGCATGGTCAACAGAACGTACCTCCATACAGAGTGGTGACTTGATCATTCAACTATTGGTCCACAAACAAAAATTCTCATCAGCAGATATAAGAACAAAAAAGAGTCAACAATAATAATTCATAAATATATTTCTTACATTAAAGTCAATAGGCAATATTGATAAACTGAAAGATGGCAGGATGCACAATATTCAACCGAATATCATGCATTCGTTAGACCAAAATTTATGTTACTGTATTGAAACATCCTTAATTCTCAATCAAATGATTATGGATAAAAAGAAAAGTCAGTAAAATTTTGTTAAAGTTCAATGCATTTATAAACACAAATGAAACTATCAAGAACAATATCAGTTGAATAAATCTGAGTTATGAAAAAAGTATTGACATGTGGAACTATAGTGGAAACTAACCACAGTTAACTTTCAAAATGAATTATTGAATTTGTTCAATTTGTTAAAAATTGAATCAGCAAAATAAGTAACGCAAAAAAAATAATGATTAACGCACAAATAAATACGATCAACTTCTTTGATATGAAAACATGAACATAGAAATTGGTAGTTTGAACAAAGACATTAATTTGAATATGCTGACACATAGTTCGGTTAATATTATTTGATGAATTGATTCTAAAGTCTGAGCAATATCCATATGATACTCAATTATATTTTTTGAGCTCAAACTCGTTGAGTGCGACTTAACATAAATGGGAAGAAAAGTTGGACTACGGAAACATGAACGCATGGAAATTTGATATTCCACATAGTAAAAATGAGTAACGTTAATGATTTTTAAAGATTTATCAGGTTGGGACGAACCACTGCTGGGTCATGAAACACAGATCTACTGATCCTTTGTTCCTTTCCCGTTTATCACGTAAATCCTTCGAACCTTCCAGTACCAGCGAGGAACTTGTCGAGGACAATTGGTCCTAGCTTTAGTACATCTAGAGGCCTGATCACATGACCACCCAGAGTCCTGAGTCTTAGTTGAGAAAACTTTGGACACTCACAAATTACGTGATACCCGGTTTCGTTCCCGAGACCACAGGTACATTCGGGATCGCTGACGATTCCCATCTTTGACAAATGACTGCTTAGCCCACAGTGCCCGGTAATCGCTCCCACTACTCTTCTTATGCGACTCCGGTCCATGTTCAGCAGTGCGTTTGTCCACTTGCAGTCGGGCATTGGTAGGAACTGCCTTGTGTGCCTTGCCCCACCATATTCACACCAACGCTTTATTCCCTCTGAATGCACCCATTCCTTTACAGCCTTGTCACATCCTGACTGTGGTATAGGAATGAACGGTTCGGGTCCACATTGAGCAGATGTAGCACCCAGGTTTGCCAGTTCATCCGCTCGTTAATGATGAATGAATTCCAATGATAATTTCGCTTATGTTGCACCAAAAATATATTAGTACAATTTCCGACCGAATCCATACAAATTATCTTCTACAGAAATTATTCTCAAAGCCGATTGTCTCCCAGAGACATAAGAGTTTTTAAAAAACAATAAGTCTTCCACAAACAAAGTTCTAGAGTCAATGAATGTGGGTATTACAAATAGTAGCAGACCTAGCAGACTTAAGACACAAATAAATTAAGAATATTAAATAACGCTCCTGCATCTCAGGAAAAATAAAAGTCCTGTATACAGCAGGCAACCAAAAGTCCTGCTTCCCAGGCAACTAAAAGTCCTGGTTCCCAGGCAACCAAAAGTCCTGCTTCCCAGGCAACTAAAAGTCCAGGTTCCCAGGCAACCAGAAGTCCTGCTTTCCAGGAAACTGAAATTCCTTATTTCCATTTAACTAAAAGTCCTGTGTCCCAGGCAAACTTAAGTCCTGCAGACAGCAGGCAAACAAAAGCCCTGCACCCCAAGTAAACGAAAATCTTGCAGACAGTCGGTCAGAGGTTAAGACACTCGAGACCCCAAAAAAAAATCCTGAGTTCAACAAGTAAAAATCGTCGGCCAAAGGTTGAAAATCCAGCCCGCGACATTCTGATAAAATCCTGTAATCGCAGCTACAAGTCGTCGGTCAGATGCTGGAAAAACCAACACGCGACACTTTGACAAAAAATCCTGAATTCAACAAGTAAAATTCGTCGGTCAGATGTTGACAAAACCAACACGCGACACCTCAAAAATTCCTGAATTCAACAGGTACAATTCGTCGGTCAGATGTTGACAAAACCAACACACGACATATAATAGCAGGCAGAGGCCAATGTTAGTCTTGATTGACAAGTGCAACCGTGAAGTTTGAATGATGCAACCCCTTGCCTTTTGGACGCAAAAGGTGAGAGGAGATCTACGAAATTTTGGACGCAATATGTCTGATTGGCGATCATTCAAGAATCTCAGGAACACTAAGAAATTGTTGTGATTAAATTATAACGACTTTATTTTCACAACATTATAATATTTATTATAATATTAACTGGATACACGTTATCCATTATAATATTGAATCGACACAAGTTGTATTGAAATGCGTGTTGCTACGGTGAGAGTCAGACGAAGAATGAACGTTCTTCCTGACGTCTCTTGATGACGTATTGATTAACTAATGAGTGCTGTCGATTCCGAACACGGAATGAATCTTATTCATTTCGCCACTACATATACTCCCCTTTTAAAATAAAAATCAAAAGCTATGCTAGTGTTGGGGATTGACGTTATTGTAGTTGCGAAATGAATAAAAATAAAAAAATAATGACAAAAAAATAATCAAAAAAAATTAATGAAGAAAAAAAAATTTAAAAATAAAAAATGTAAAAAATGTAAAAAGAAAATGTAATTCAAGAAAAATAATAATAATAATTGTATTCAATTGCAAACGTAACCGTCTTTTTACGCTTAGCTTTGTTGTCGCTAATCGCGATAATTCCAAAAGCTGGTTTAAGACGATCTACTGAAACGGACTTGTTTAGGCCGTTTTCGCTAATGATATAAAATTTCCTCAGTCTTTTGATTACTTCGAACGGACCCGTGTAAGGTGGAACTAACGACGTTTTTACTCTGTCCACTCTTACGAAAACATGGGTGCAATTATGTAAGGTTTTTGGCATATAACTAGGATTGTAGTTCCGTTGTCCAGGTGTTAATGGTAACAAGGATCTCATATGTTGTCTCAATCTACTGATTAGAGCGTCAGATGTAAAATCCTCGGTTTGCGTAGAAGGTGCTAAGATTTCACCTGGAATAACTAAGGTTTGACCGTAAACGAGTTCAGCTGGAGAACATTTTAAATCTTCTTTAACTGCGGTTCTCAATCCTAATAGGATTAAGGGAAGTTCGCTACACCAACTTGAAGTGGTACATTTAGCTATTAGCGATTCCTTCAGTTTTCTATGAAATCTCTCCACCATCCCATTGGCTTGTGGATGGTACGCGGTAGTTCTACATCTTTTAGTACCTAGCAGGGCACAGAGCTGATGGAATAACTGCGATTCGAATTGTGTTCCCCTATCTGTAACTGCCTCTGAAGGGACACCGAAACGAGAAATATACTGGCTTACTAGGAGTTTAGCTATGTTGCTAGCTGTTGAACTGGTCATAGGGTATGCTTCTGGCCACCTGGTAAATCTGTCAACCACTGTTAACAGATAAGTTTTTCCTTCGGAAGGTGGTAACGGTCCGACGATGTCTATGTGAATTTTTTCGAATCTGCTTGAAGGTATAGGAAATGTACTTAATGCTGATTTAGTGTGTCTAACGACTTTTGACCTTTGACAAGGTATGCACGATTTGGACCAATAATTGACGTCTTTATTCATTTTTGGCCAAAAATACCTTGAAGAAACTGATTTTACTGATGCTTTGATACCTGGGTGAGAAAGAGAATGTAGTTTGTCAAAAATAGTCTTTCTTAGAGGTTGTGGAACGTAAGGTCTGTCTTTGTTTACGGATGTTTCTACCCATAATTTTCCTATGGATAGTGGTAAGTCTATTTCCTTTAGGAAGTAACTTGTTTTTTGTGACTGTTTTTCTACTAGGTCTGCGAGTTCCTCATCTACCTGTTGTAGTTCAATTAACGCTTGTAGTTCAGGATTGTCTTGACTACTAATTGATTGTACTTCGGGTTCACATTTCTCGTACATTCTTGATAGGAAATCGGCTACAACATTGTTTTTTCCTTTGATATGTTGTATATCGGTTGTGAACTGTGAGATGAACTCTAGTTGATTGGTTTGTCTAGGGCTTCTATCGGTACTTGATGTCATAAGGTTTGTAAGAGGTTTATGATCCGTATAAACTACGAAGTAACGACCCTCTAAAAAATACCTGAATTGTTTAATTGCTAAATAGATCGCTAATAACTCACGATCCAGAGTCGAATATTTTATTTCTGACTTTTGTAATTTTTTTGAGAAGAAGCCTAGAGGTTGCCAGGACCCTTTATCATATTGTTGGAGAACAGCGCCAACTGCGGAACTAGACGCGTCACTGAATAGACTTAAGGATAAGTTACTACGTTTGGGATGTACAAGCATTACTGCTTGGGATAATGCTTCTTTCGCTTTTCCGAAAGCTACTTCGCAATGCTCAGGCCAGACAAACTTGAATTTAGTTTTAAGTTTTTTCTTGTCAGCCGTAGCTTTGGAAATGCAGTCGTGAATGGGAATTAGAATTTCAGCGAGTTTGGGAATGAATCTAAAATAGAAGTTTATCATCCCTACGAATCTTTGTGCTTGTTTCAGAGTAGTAGGTGAAGGAAAACTAGAAATTATTGCTACTCTCTGTTTTGAAGGTATTATGCCTTCTGCAGTGACTTCATGTCCTAAAAACTCTAGTTTTTTTACCCCGAATAAACATTTGGTTGGTTTGACAGTTAGACCGTATTGGCTTAATCTTTGAAACAATTTGTCTAAGTGTATTTTGTGTTCTTCCGCGTTTTTGCTTGCGACTAGTATATCGTCTAAATAAGCGAAGACGAAATCGAGTCCTATACAAACTTCGTTTATAAAACGTTGAAACGTTTGAGCTGCATTTCTCAAGCCGAAAGGCATACGTGGAAATTCAAACATTCCAAATGGGGTTGTGATTGCGGTTTTATGAATGTCATCAGGAGCTACCGGAATATGATGGTATGCTCGGAATATATCTACTTTTGAAAATATATTGCAACCATACAAATGTTGATTGAAGTCCTGTATGTGAGACAAAGGATACCGGTCTGGTATCGTAACTGCTTAAGTCTCTTGTAATCCCCGCAAGGTCTAAAATCCGAACTTTTTGGTTTCTTCGCTAGGGTTAATGGTGAACATGCTTGTGAGGAAGACGGACGACAAATGCCGACCTTGTTCATATAGTCGAATTCCGATTTAGCTATTTTGTATTTGTCTGGGTTCAATCTTCTAGGTTTGGAGTACGGTAAATGTCCTTTAGTGTGTATGTAATGTACTACGTTGTGCTGAACTTTTAAGTTAAAATCTGGTGGTTTCAAAAGTTCAGGGTATTTTTTAAGAACGTCTCCAAATTCTGTGTGCAATGCGTATAGTCTGGGCGTTTCTACAAAACAATTGGAGGCGGACATGGCGTTAACAAATAATGTAGTACTGGGATCTATTAATTTCTTGTGTTTGAGGTCTGGAAGAAGACCATATCTTTCTAGGAAATCTGCGCCTATGATCGGTTTACTGACATCTGCTACAATGAAATCGTGTGGGAAGTCTCTTCTTAGTCCTAATTCTAATTGCATGTTCTGACAGCCATATGTTTTGATTGGAGTGCCATTAGCGGCATATAACATATAGTTTTTACTTAATCTAGGGTTTAATGCTGATATTTTGGGAATCACAAATACATCTGCACCTGTGTCAATTAAAAATGTTAATTTTGATTTTTTATCGCGTACAAAAAGGCGGCGAGAACGAAATTTAGTCCAACTAGTAGCCGCGTATATAGTTGGATTATCTAGTTTTTCGGATTTAGTTCTGTAAACTCGCAAGGTTTCTTGCAACGCGTAGCATCTTTTCCGAATTTGAAATGGTACCAGCAAAATTTTCCGTCTGGTTTAAATCTATTTGACTGATTTTGCTCACTATGCGATCTTGACTTTTTGCGATTACCGAAACTTCTATTTTTACTTCGCGACCGAATGACAAATTTTTGACTAATGTTTTTAAAGTTTCTATCTCAGCGCTTAAAGAAGAAATTGTACTAGCTTGGTTAGACGCTGCAACACTGTTAATTGATGGAGTACCTGAGAATTTTATTGCTTCATGAATTTTATCGGCTATGTTCTTGAGGCCCTGGATGTCTTCTTTTTCTTGCGAAATCAATGCTACATTAATCACTTGTGGTAACTTATTCATCCATATGCGTTTTAACAAATCATTACCGACCGTTCCTGTATCTCCCGCTAATCTGTATAACTTGCGGTAAAACTCTGACGGCTTGCTGTCGCCTATTTGTTCGTCCGAAACTAAATGTCTAATTCTTTCTTCGATTGAAAGAGAATGCCTTTTTATCAATGTAGTCTTAAGGTTCTCGTAAAGGCCTGTTAGTGGCGGATTAACTAATATGTCGGTATTGGTCTCTGCGACATCTTGAGGAAGCGCGGATACAACGTAATTGTATTTACTAATGTCCGCTGTGATCTTTCCGAGAGCAAACTGTGCTTCCGCTTGAATAAACCACGATAACGGAGAATTTGTCCAAAAGAGAGGAAGTTTTACTAGTAGCGCGTCAACCGATTGGAATTGTAAATTTGAAGGATTAGCGTTTGCACTTTGATTTGGATCTTCCTTATCCGTCATTTTATCAAAATATTATTATGGCTTTCAAATTAATTGATTAATTTTGATAAAAAAAAAAATAATTGAAAATTTACGACAGCACTTACCAATCAATTTGTCTCACCTTACGCTTTCTATTTTGAAAATATGTTAAAGAAAAAATTTTGCCTTTTCTTTATATGACTCTATATAAAACTAGGGTTTTGGAATACAAATATGATGACTTATCGGTTGGATTCCTTGCTGATGTTTTGGTGATGTTGATGTCGATGATGCTCCCACGGTGGTTGAGTAATGCGACAGTTCGTATGGAATAATGTTTCGAATTAACTTTGATAACAGGTAATAAAATTTTGACAGGGAAACGTACCTGCTATCTCCACAGGCTCTACCTGTGGAGATGTCCAACGAACGAAGCTTTCTATGTCTATGTAATGTGTTGTTTGAGGTTAGGATTTTTCCATGAGCAATTTTATGATAATCTTGACGAAAACATGTAGTCCTCTCCTCGGATGCTTGTTTGCCTTCCAGAAAACGATAAGATGATTGATTTCTGGCCCGATGATGATGGATACGATGGTGGAACACGTTGCCACACGTATTTGAATTATAGCGAAAATTCAATATATTCGTTGGGAATTCTTTGGATTCCTGATCAATATTGTAATACGTACGCTAATTTCACTTTTAAAATGCTCGATTGCAATTTTGTGATGCTTTTTGCACTTGCAATCTATTATTTCACACGCGGTTTCTTTGTTGAAAAAACTGTTGCCCTATGTTTTTCACTGCGTATTTTTACACGTAAGGGGTCACCATTTGTTGTGATTAAATTATAACGACTTTATTTTCACAACATTATAATATTTATTATAATATTAACTGGATACACGTTATCCATTATAATATTGAATCGACACAAGTTGTATTGAAATGCGTGTTGCTACGGTGAGAGTCAGACGAAGAATGAACGTTCTTCCTGACGTCTCTTGATGACGTATTGATTAACTAATGAGTGCTGTCGATTCCGAACACTGAATGAATCTTATTCATTTCGCCACTACAAAATCAGGAAATGATTATCAAGGGCCAATAGCACCAAAAAACATTCAGTTCCCATTCAAAAATCTTACTTTCAAGATGGTAAGATGTTCAATCAAGTAAAGATTGAACATTTTTATGCAATAAAGATCCTGAGCTTATCCACAACGGAAATGGCTTATCGTTAAGTGAAGACTACTAAAAAGTAAAAGGTATAATACATGCATTAGACTACGAACGTCCTAACAGAAGTCCTGTATTCCAGGCAAACAGAAGTCCTGTATTCCAGGCAGACAGAAGTCCTGTATTCCAGGCAAACAGAAGTCCTGTGTTCCAGGTAAACAAAAGGCCTGTATTCCAGGCAAACAGAAGTCCTGTATACAGCACGCAATTAGAAGTCCTGTATTCCAGGTAAATAGATTAAATTACAATCAAAGTCGGCGGATCGTTCAAATTAAGTGTCAAACCAAGTAACACTGAAGTCAATAAATTGTTTCAATTAAATGAAATTAAATACAAACAAAAAAAAATTTTACGTGCTGTTACATACAAACAAAATTGTAGCTAAAAAATTGCAAACAAAACATATTCGTAGAGTATAGTAAACAGCAAAGAAGTTGATACGTCGTTACTACTGGGACTGTCCAATACTAGTCACGTACAAATTGAGCAAGGTCAGTAACGAATTATCTAATGACTTAAGCACAGAAATGCTTCATTAAAGGAAACTAATTAAGAATGAACTTAGTACTTAAAAATTAATTAATTTTACATGTTTTAAAATTTACTTTCAAAACTAACTGATGACAAAATCTTGCAATGATAATCAATTTGCAATAAAGGTTCATAGAAATTCCTAAAGTCGGAAAAAAAATCACAAAAGACTATAGCTCAATTCGAAAGAGATCAAAATCAATTTAATTGTAATAATTTTAAAGAAAACACATCCTTGTTTCAGCTAAGAAATAAAACTTGAAAATCAGTTAATGACATCTCGTTATGAATCTATTAACTGCACCCCTAATTTATACAAAGGGTAAAATTTTTACATACAGACAATCTCAGACAGGTAGTAAATGTGCATTGCATGCAATCGATTCAAGGTTGCTAGTAATTGTTAACGATATTTTAGTCAAATCATGAATCCCTTTTGTTTACTAAATGTAAACAAGATTCTATGCACAAAATTAACATCATGCCAGTTTTAAAAATTGAACAACAAACACTCTTCTCAGTTGAAGAGATGGAAAGATGTACAATCTCGTATAGATTGTACATTTTAGGTCAATATTGCAAATTTCCAAATTAAGCTGAAAGATGGCAAGATGTGCAATCTCATATCAAGTATGAGGTTGCACATTTTTATTCCAAGATCAATAAACTTTTTTGATAATAAAGAATTTTGCTAAAAAACACGGTCTACTGGAAACCCAGTTAATTATAAAGAATTTCGCTGATTTCGACTTAAATAAAATTGAATTGTAAAGACGAGGCAATATTGAGAATATAAGTTTATGAAATACTGACAAACTGTGACAGCAGTAAAAGGTTCTAGAATAGTTAAGTATTACGGTAGGGCGAAATTGTTGTATAAAAGGCACTAATTAAGACTGAATAAAGTTACTTATCATTAACTCACCAACCGAGCTTTTGCTTTCACAGGGGTCTCTGAGCTCAGGAGACCCCAACAATGGCAGTTGGTCACTCCAGACCCCCGCACTAATGAACCATCGAATGAATATTATTCATTTCTTGAAAAAAAGGACATGATTTGTATTGAGTTGAAGTCTTTCTGCTACAGCCCCTGAGTTATGATAAAACCTTACTCCGTAAGGTACAAAACAGTCACAAAGTGTGAAGATGATGATGTAAGTTGAAAAATGTTATCTACAAATGTGAAAAATGTTTGTTTTACTAAACAACTCACGGTTCAACCACATCGAAACTTTCATTACACATTAACTTTTTAAGGGTACACACGAACAAACTATGGTAGCGCTTATTTTCATAAAACGTATTTTAAAATACAAACACAAGCTATATGTTACAACACGTATAAACACCTTCTTCTTTTCGCTGTAAATAGATCTAATGAAGTTTGAAATAAAGTTTCCTAATGTGCTCAGCAAATGTATTGAAATTTAAGGGAAGTTATTTCGATTTATGTGGTAAGACAACGTCACTAAAAAGAAACTACAAGGTGAAGAAGTTTTCCGACAAGTATATAACTCAAAGCAAAAGGATGTTAATCTTACATTTCGTGTGTTTTTGCAATGGCTACATATTTTATGCGTTAAAAATTCTTCGAAAAATCAAAAATGTCTAAAAAACGCGTTTCGAATCCATTATGAATGACTTAGCTTTTTCCACTTTGTTATTTGCCATTTCGTGACATAAACAATTATAAGGGAAACCTTGGAACTAGGGATTGCAACCGGTTTTAAAAACCGGTAAAAAACCGAAAAAAACCGTTGTGATTGAACAAACCGGTTTCTTCATCAATATTTTTAAATTAGGAAAACGCAACCGCATTCACGTTTTGGACCGTACTTGACTGAATATATTGAATACATTTTTTATACAAATAATGAAAAAAGCGAAAAGTAGGAGGCTTTATTCTGAAGTGAGGCCAATCTATCGTTTACAACGACGCAACTACGAAATGAAAACACTAATCTGTCTGCAAAGCTAGGCAATGCTTTGGGAAGTACTCATCTCAGAAATGCATACAAATCTGTCTGGTGTTCTGAAGCATATACACCAGGTAGACTTTTCGTCTTTGGGCGATAGTAAGAAACGAGGAGAACAGCACAGACACCAATAAGTCCGCCGAAGGTTCGAAATTCCTTCCGATACCAAATCGGAAAACAGAAAAATCATTCGAAGAACAGGTAAAACTTTACAAATAACGAACATCCTGATACGAACATATTTTTGATGTGTAGTCAGAGCAACCGATGCGGATGTCACAAAAAAAAGAAAAAGAACCAACGGTCAAAGTCAGTCTTGCGTTAGCCATGCCCGAAAAAAAATTATTTCGCAAATTAATACCGTAACCTTGTGTGGGGTTGTTGGATGTCAGAAACGAGGAAAATATTTTTTTTTAAATCTTCGAGACAGAATTACATTAATTAGATCAACATGTCACACATCGAGTTATAAAATAACAAGTCACTTCGTGCTTTGTTGACATGCTCAAAAAATGAATCTCGTGGTGGATTTTTTGTCTTTACCCGCTGTTGCCTGACACAGACTTATTGAGGTAGTGTATGTACCTTCACTTTTAGAATCAGAGTTTTCTTCTTCAACTTCTACACGTAATCCGACCATATGCAATGAATTCATTTCAATGTCGTTTTGTGCCTGTCGACAATATTCATTGCTAAATCAATGCTCTTAAAACGCTTTTTTATACCATAACCAAAACAAACAAAGACGGTAATCTTCACCACAAATAAAAGACAAATTTACATTTATTTCCGTGCATCCTGTCCTGTTCACAAATACTCCATAGATACGTAAAATTAACTAATTTTCATTTGCACACTCGATCTTTTCTTTACCTCCGGGCCGATTTCATATATACAACTTTACCGATTACTTGAACGTCTTCCATTCCGTCAGATCGCTCATCTATATACTGAATTAGCAACGCGTTTCTTGATAGATTTGTTGTTGTTAGAATCTATTCATGGCTAATTCCATCGGTAACCCATACATTGTCGTTACCAAGTAACCTGAGGAACAAATATGTTTTGTCTCATGTTGATATAAATCACAGTGAAAGAGTGAAAGAGATAAAATTCGTTACTCAGGTGATGGTACCGATAAAATTAGCCTCATATGAAACTGGACAAGCTATACTATGTTTGTCACTTTCACACTAACACCGAATGATTGAGAGGACGTGTGATGCAATTTTCTTCAGTTGCTTTTGGCAACTCATGCGGGCAGGTTCTGCGTCAGGTATCGAGAGTGATTCTGGAAAGTTTAAGAAACGTACGTTCAGGTCAAAATGAACAGAAACTTTGTACTCCCGTACTGCGCAGAAGTACAAAGTTTCCATTCATTTTAACCTAAATGTATAGAAAGTTCTAGAACAGTCTCAAAAGTTTTAGGAATTATTGATTATTAACACACGCTACTATGTGGGTTACGCGGAAATACCCATATATGGGCTTTCTTTCAACATTTTTTAATTCGTTTTTCTTAGGTTAGTTTTTCGAGGTTCTTAGCGTGTACGGAAGGAAGTCTGCTACGGGCGAATGATGAATTATTGTGCAGAGACAGACGACATCACAGTAGGCTAATCCGTTATATTCATGTTCAAAAATCTATATCTCGTGAAATATTCACAATTTAAATGTAAGAATTCTTAAAACGTAATTTAGGAATGTTCAAAAATGTCGGGAAAAATATTTGTGCATGTAGGCCGCAGATTAATAGTCGTAAAGTTGTTAGACAAAGTGACAGGTTTGATTTCTTCCCATACATAACCTCCAAAAAAGATATTTTCCATATTTTCGTCAGAATCTTGTCGAAACCAGTTGTAAACGTCAAAGTAATTCATAGTAAGTCGAAACGAGCCTAGTCCGACGTGAATTGTGAATATTTCACGAGATATAGATTTTTGAACATGAATATAACGGATTAGCCTACTGTGAAACAGTCTTTCGGATTCGGAATAAATGAGAATTTACAACAATTGTTACAACAGGAATTAGAAAAGGCGTGAGGTGATTATGAAAGTTTTACACGGGCAGGCATCATTAATGACTAGCGATATGCACAAACAGGCTGAATCAGACATGCAAGAATTTTTGGGAAGATAGGGCGAAGACTTCAGTAGACTGCGAATGTTTCTCGATTGACATGGAGGTTTCTGACATAAGTTACTAGCATAGCAAAGATTAATCGTAGTATAGGGTTGGGTAGCCCAAAAACAAGACATAGATTCAATCAAATCAGATTTTGAAGTTAATTGGCTTCCGCGAGACAGTAAAACCATTTCTGTGGCAGGCAATGGCGTTGCGTGGTTGCATAAGGTATATAATGGTTCATAAAGTTCCACGATTATGGTATGCGAATGATGGTTCTGTTCTTCAACTACGAAACCCAAGATTTTTCTTTCAATTGAATGATGCTACCGTTATTAAGCTGATGAAATGTTGCGTTCTACTATGTTCGATTTTATAAGCAGAATATATTTTCAAGTTCGAAAAAAAAATATTTGAGTTGTTCATATTGTTACGAAAAGGGAATCCAATAATTGAATTGATCTACGCAAACAAAGTTTCATACCCCTAGCTATACATTTATATGATATGCATGCTAAGTAACCCCTGACTTATTTAATTTTGTTTGTTTGAAATGAATATGATATGTAAAATTTGCGACATATGTAAACAAAAGAGATGAGTCAATCAAAAGGCAATGAAGAGGGCTAAGCGCATAATAAAATTGGTGTTTCTAAATGTAGCGTAAATAACATGTGGACAATATCTGTGTATCCTTTTTATGTCATGTATGTGTACACTGTACAGTGTAAGGTAACTGAACGGAATATAAACGCATGCCAAATAATTTACAAAAATGCATTAAGAAGATTATGTTCGGCCTTATGCTTAATCGACTGTATATATTTCTAAATAGCGCTAACTCTTGTGTTACAGACCTTAAATTTATTGATAATGTTGTGTGTTTGAATCTCATCATCGAAGAATTTTTCTCCCGACAATGATTCTCTGAGAGGTAATGGTGGTGCAAGCAACTAAAATTTTTAAACTGCTGTGGATACGTTGGGGTAAAAAACAATGAATGTTCAAAGCCATTAATACAACAAGTCGATACTTTTTATTAGATACTTTTGTGACCATGCCCCTAGAATATCTCTTTCAGCTGGTGCTCCCCTTCTTGTTTTTATTTCTTTCGACAGAAACATGAGTTTCATTTAAAGTTCCACTGTACATCGTAAAAACTCATGCTCGAAAAACGGCTATCAGAGCTAGCTTAGTGCTGTTTCAAAAGTTTAAGTGGTGGAGAGTACGTAAACGCATATCATTTTGAAATTCGGCAGCAGCCGAATCTTCCCCAACCAGAGCTGGGAAGACAGAAGGCGATCTGTTGCTAAAGCTTCTGTGAGGCATTGAATAACTAGATTGCTGTTTGGAAGTTGTGCGAAGAAGCCGAGGTGACAACACATGCGCAACATTTCATTGAACGCACAAATTAGGAACAAGATTTGATGTACAGTAGTGTGAGCGCAGCGAGTTGTACAACCCATTGCTTACAGCCAAAGAAATTTAACTTTGTGGTTGTACAAACGCCTTATTCGTTTCTCTTCTTCATTTTCCTTGCTATCACGAATGGCAAGTTAGATCAATAGAGAACGAGAGAAATAAGAGAAACGAAGAAAACGTTGTACTGCAAAGTTATATTTCTTTTCCTGTAATGTATTAGCAACCAGATTTTTTCTACAGTCGATAGAAAATAATATTTCCTCAGTTATTTTGAAAGTAAAGTTTGTGATTTTTATCCGCCATGACACTCAAAGAAAAAATTCACAATAATAATAGTATATTATGGATATGCGACAGAATATTATATTTTAATCGAGTATATGTATAATACAAGTACGAGTTTTAACGAGTATGTGTAATATTTAACGAGATTTTTTTTTACTATTTTACATGAAGCATTGCTGTCCAGCTCCGTTGAGCGTCATATTTAAATTTTTTTCCCTTGTGCGGTAAAAAAATTTCAAGTTTCAGTACTTTGGCTAGGGTGGTGCTTCACAAATTGACGGCGTAATTTGTTACAGTTTTTTGGAAAATCTTCGAAGCATCCAACAATCATAATTATTTTATGCCCTAGATTGATGCTTCCTCTATAATGCATGAAACTACTGTATCTTGAATCTGAAGTACGCAGCCTTGAGAAAGTTGCAACAAGTGGAATACTGTTATTTCGGCCGGGCAGCCGGGTGTCAAAATGATGTTAGGAAATGTTAGAGGAAATAGCAGGTGCGTGTTTTGATATTTGCAAGTAATACTCGACGTGAAGTTAGCTGCAGTTGCAACCGAAACTAACTTCATTGCAACAAAATCAGCTTCATTGAAAAGTTAAAAAATCAGCTGATTTTTTTGCAACTGCAGCTAAGTTCACGTTGAATATTAGTTGCAAAGATTAAAACAAAAAACTGTCACGCATGTGGGCAATAGTGAAAACTTTAAGAGAAAATAATTGTCAATTTGACACCAGGCTGCGTACTTTGTCATGGTTCGGTGGCACAAAGAAGGCAGCCTGGTGTCAAAAATTCAAGCATATCACTGTGACGGCATTGACGAATACTTTACAACGCACCAAGTTTCAACTTGACACTAGGCTGCCTTCTTGAGCTATGCTCATTTTAATGTAGAGGCAGCGGCAGCCTGGTGTCAAGTTGAAATTTAGTGTGTTGTAAAGCATTCGTTAATGGCGTCACGGTCATATGCTTCAATTTTTGACACAAGGCTGCCTTCTTTTTCATGGTTCAAGGGCATATTTAGGGCAACCTGGTGTCAAATTTATTTATTTATTATTCCATTAACTTAACAGTTAAGTTGAATTGGAATTACTCACTAGTTTTTTCATTGTATTATAATAATTTTATTAAATCAAATCAAATTACTAGGATTAAAATTCGAAGAATCTTTTAACAAGGCATTTGAATGCTGGATAGTTCGTTGTAGCAATGTCTATTGATGAGAAATAGCGGTTGGTCGTGAGTCGGTGCATTGGTCCATTGGCGACATAGTTCGATGATGATGTGGGAACATAAAATGTCGGAGCATTTCGAGTGAATCGTCGAGCCTCATTGAATCTGATTACTGAAGACAAAGATGTATTTACTCGGCCGTGAATGATATTGTAGAGTAGAATTTCGTCTGCTTGAAGGCGACGCGATTCCAACGATTGCATTTTTAATTGTTTGAGTCTGGTTGCATAATTCGGTTTGACCCACTTGAATCTGTCTGTACTAGTAAATTTTTTCAATCATGTGTACTTGATGTAATATGGGTTCTATACAGCTGTACAGTATTCAAGTCGACTTCTGACATACGTGTTGTATAGTTTTATAAGGCTCTCTGGGTTTTTGAAGCGCTGAGTTGATCTAAATATGAAGCCGATCATTTGGCAGCTTTTTCATGTGGCTGTCTTCATGTGATTTTTAAACTTTACTTTTCCGTCAAATTCAACACCCAAATCTTTGTTACTGGAAACTTTTTTACACTAACGCCGTTGATCACAGAGAAATGATAATCTTCGAGACTGCTTTAATCTTCGTCTAATACTGAATCGGTTTCTTCCTGATCTGAGTGGTCCACACTCACGTTGTTGACGTCTTCGTCGAAAAACATGCTTTCCTCAGCTGCAACTTCGCTCGTATTGATGAAATCCATGCAAATATCATCGTCATAGTCATTTGAATCAATCACCTTTGCACCGTCGTTGTAGCCATCTAATTCCATGTCATCAATGTCGTCGTTGTAGCCGTGATCCTCATTTTTTTCGAGAGCCAACAACTCCTCTTCGCTTTGTAAATATATCAACGCATCCGAACACGTTTCACACTGTAACTTTGCGTACAGTCCTTTTGCTGTGTAACCGCTGATGTGCGAAATTACATTAAAGTAGTTTTGAAGTTGCTGCGATACTTCTTGAAAGCGAGAACGTTTTCAATTGAATTTTCGAATTCTTCTTCTCGAATATGTACACCAATTTCAGCAGAGCGCCGGGTCGACGAGCAATTCAAAATTTCTTTGTTTTCGAGTGGGACACAGTTACCACTAAATTTTTCATGAAATTGCACATGAAGTAAAGATTTCTTGTAGGCGTTTTGGAAAGTAACTGATGTTGGGTTGGTGTTGTACCCGCATATCGGGCATATTACAATTAAATAATTTCACACTGTCTTGCGACTGCTTGTACGTAGGAGCAAATTTCAAAATTCTTCGCTTTGTTACAAACTCATTGTAGTAACCCTTTAAGCTTTCGATCAACGCTAGCATCCCTATCACGAATGTATACTTAGGCCCTGCATGTACTGGTGTTCCACCAACAAATAGCCTTTAATAAAGTTTATCCGGTCCATGACGAATTTATGATTTTCTTCGTTCAACGGTTGCTTGTAGAAAGAATCGGTCATTTGACGAGAATTGAAGATATCGAAGATATCATTCATAACTCGAATAAACTTAACTGTCCCTGAACTGTATTTAAAATCCGGTAGCTGTAAAGTGACATCACAGAATTCGATCGCACTGAAACTGATGCGCTCAATAGTTGGGTAGCCAAGTATACCTTCATTATCTGATTTCGGTAATTCACGTGCAGGTTACGAATTTTATTTCCAAGATGTAGGCCAAGGCTGAAAGGTTAGTGGAATTATTAAACTGTAAATATGAAAGCCCGTGTTCAATCTGTTGACAGTTTCTCTCAAAAACATAGGTAAAGTTACCCGCACTATCAGAATAGATATTGGTAAAGAGACATGTATGTATCAGAGGAGAGGAGAGGGCAAAGCACTAAAAATCACTAAAACCACTTCGGGAGAACATTCTGCCCCTTTGTCATTTATAGATGAATGTTTTGCCAGTCTTTTTATGGTTGTCTAATTAGCGGTCAAATTGGCGAGAAATTTGGTAACAGATTTGACAGGTAGGATTGTTGATTACCTTGTTTGAAGTTTGTGTAAGCATTCGAAGTATTTCCAGTTTATTGTCCTCCCTTTGCCATCAAGAAATTCGTATTCGACTTTAACAAAATTTCGTGCTAACATTAACATGTGATACATATCCGGGAAAACGAATATAGGTTTTCCGTCGACCTTGAAATTTGAAATAATGTTATGAAGGAGGACATCCATCAAGAACTGAGATTTTAGTCCATAGTGTAGTGTGTGACACTTACGGAAATATATTTTTGCATCAAATAGAATTTTGTACTTCTGCGCAAGTTTTTGCAGTGTTAAAAAGCTGCGCAGAAGTACAAAATTCTATTTGATGCAAAAATATATTTCCGTAAGTGTAATGAGCCCACCACTATTTTGCAATTCATAACAAGGGAAGCAGCAATTTCCGTTAAATATGCCAGATCTTTACCAGTCAAGCTGCTGATCAGGAAATAACCGATTTGTACATTGACGCCAACAACTAGGAAAATTAGCGCTTCTTTGGCCAATTCCAGCTTCTCATCCACATCTGGTAACACACCACCGTTGTTAGTGCAGCCAATAGTCACATTTCCCATGCGTTGCAAATGCTTACGAATGGCCATTCAGTAGTTCAGTTAGAGCATTTAAAGATTCAACCGTGAATCCAGGATTACCGTCGACCACCCGGTACCATGCAGCGATTGTGTGTGAATGTGGGAGGCATTGGTTCATCGTACTCCCACTCCAAACAACGTCTAAGTTATGAGTTTTTGCTATTACCGACAATAAGATTTACCTGACAAAGTTATATGCCACTGGCGAGTAGTAGTGCAATGTGAGTGCAAATTTGCGAATCGCTGGGGAACGAATTTGATTTGTGATGCTTCATCAGAATTGGAATGAACTCTTGTAAAAAATCGTAAGCTCTTGTAAGCTCTTTTTCCACAGCCCTTAGTCGATCACGCACACGCTTTAACGAACTCTTTAAGGCCGTAACCTGCCAGCGATTTGCCGTTCCTTTTGTTTGTAATTTTGGCTGCTTTGCAATAGTTGTGTTCCTTGTACACAATATTTAATGCTGGCCGTACTTCATCATACACGTAATGAGCCTATGTAGTAAAAGTAAAACATTTCAATATCAATTAGTGTTTCCTAATAGGTCGGTCGGCTACGACTGGACAGAAGAAATTAGAAACTTACGTTTTATGTGCTTACGTTTCCAATTTCCTCAAATTTATTGACACTGAACACGAAGTTTAAGGCACATCAAAACAACATTTTTACGTAGAACGCACGGAAACACAAAACTTACAACCGCAACTTGAATTTCGTTTGCTTCATCCTCAAATTCTTCGACGACTTCCGTAGGTAATTCAATTCGAAATCAGACTCGTCAAAGTGTTTCGAGCATATACGACCATTTGCTGTATTGGAAGCTCCAATTCGATTCAGCCATTCGTGGCGCACAGTGGGACTTTCGGAATTCTTTAAATAAAAAATTTATTGCAACTTAATTCCAATTTAACACAATTTTGAATTACCGGTGAAATGTATCGTCTTCACTTAATTTACAATTTGGAACAATACGTTTGAGTCGCATTGTAAATAAAAATTAAAAATCACAAACAAAATTTACACAACAATCGCACTTGCTCATCGGAACGTAAATAAAGTGTGGTTATGTTATGCATTGGATGCATGACAACCAAAATTTTCTGAAATAATTTGACATAAATCGCAATTTTCACACTAAACAGATGATACTACTTTCTATGTAGAAAATCGGACATAAGTATGTTGAAATAGCGCTCACTACTCATTCATGTCGCTACTTTCTACGTGTAAAGTCGGACAAAAGCATGTTCGATTTTTTTCCGACACGTGTCGCACCCTTCGTTGCAAATCGCCAATACTTTCTACCTGTAGGGTCAGCGTAGCGCCACCTATTATCATTTCTCTGTATAATCATAGTCACACGTTTCGCGCCTGAATGTAGTCGTCATATTGAAACATTTGTCAACATTCAACTTCAGCAATCTTTTTTGGCACCATTCTGTCAAACGATCTAGGTCCTCTTGCAATTCTTCACAGGCGCTAACATTCTTTATACTTTTTGATAATTTGTGGTCATCTGCGAATAACGAGCTCCAAGATGTTTTAAAGATTGACGGCATCCTATTATTATTATTAATCGTATGGCTTTACATCTAATAACTAACACTATTACATACATTCATATTATTACAATACATTCTTAGGAACTACTGTATTTTTTGTTATTTTGATATGTCGGATGCATTCTCAACGGGAGGTTACCATGTAACAGGTCCGAAGAGCCGAAGTGATGATGTTGTTTGTTTTGTGCGATCCATTGAAAGGCCATCATCATTCACACCGTGTTCAGTGCCCGCCATATTTTTCGAAAGTGATGTGTCTCCAGTACACCGCCATCTATGGTTGACTAGTTGGAGTAGCACCAACGATTTTCTCTATCGATTTCTTTGCTTGACATATTAACAAGGCTTCGTTGGCCATTGTTGCGTATACAGAATCATCAAATGCTTGTGACGTCACAAATGATTTTCTCTTATGCAGATACTTTTTTCGTTACTCCACAGTAAATACCCAATTTATGAAGCTTGGGTGAACTTAGGGACGTTGTACGGTCTATAATTTCTCAGGGAAAAATTCCCCGTTCCGGAGTTTGAACCCGGGCCTTCTCGGTGGAAGTCCAGTGCGTTCACCACTGAAGTAGAAGGCCAAGAATCGATCCCTGCGGAATTCCTATACCTTTCGATTTGGTGTTGCCAATCATTACGAACTGGGATCTGTTCAGCAAGTATGAGTGGAACTATTCGATGTTAACGCCGATCATTCCGAATTCTTGAAGATCCTGTATAAGTAAATTATGTGATACTTGATCGAATGATTTGCAGAAATCAGTGAAAATGGTGTCCACTTGCCCTCCTCCTGCTATCGATTCAACCACGTAGTGTACATACTCTACGAGGTTTGTTACGGTTGATCTTCCAACTACGAATCCATGCTGAGACAGACTTTTGTATCCTTTGATGTGTGTGTAGAGTCGACTGAACATCAAACGTTGCGCAGAGTATGCTAATTGGGCGATAATTTTGAACTATGGAACGATTTCGTGATTTGAACGCCGGGTAGCAGCCTTCAGCGATCGATTTATTGTAAAGAATTGATAGTGGTAAGGAGATAATGGTGGACAGTTTCTTGTAAAATATTGCTGGGATATTATTAGGACTTAATGCCTTGTATTGATCCAGATTCAGCAAAATGCTGGACATTTCTTTGTATTTGTATTTTAGAGACTCCGCTAACAGCTGGCTTCCCGGTGCCCGATGGGAGGTGGGCCGGAGAACTATTAAACATGGACAGGAAGCGCGTCAAGAGGGTGGTGGATACGATCACCGGACATTGCGGACTGAGCAAGCACCTGGCGAAAATGGGGATCTTCAATGGTCCCAACTGCACCTGCGGCCTAAGTTATAACGTTCACGTTATATGCGAATGCCCGAAGTTTTCCTCGCTGAGGCTTAGGACTCTGGGTAGTCATGTGGTCCAACCTGCAACAGTACCTAAAATGGGACCTGCCGCTCCAGACAGGTTCCTTGTAGGAACTGGGAGGTTTTCGAGATTTACATGATGAACGGGGTACGAAACAAAGGATCATCAGATCTGTGTTTCAAGGACCAGAGATGGACCGACCCAATCTGATAAATCTAAATCCTGGTAAAAACGCGCTGGTGGTGCCACCATCAACGGCAGCCATAATTTTGATCACCCCACCACCCTCACACAACAAAGGACAACTTTGTCTTTCATAGCAACCCAATATGATTGAGTACGCTAATCACTGTGCCAACCCGTCCGTTTCGTGATCGGTGATCGGTAATACCTTGAAATTTGGTGCTAGTAGTGTGCTCAGCGACAGCTCTTCGATGTCGGGACTTTGGTATACGGAGGAGAAATATTCTGCGAAGGAATCTGAGATGGATTGATTATCGCTCGATGTAATCCCATCGCCTTGAACTGCTTTCGGAAGAGAGTTAGTTGCCTTTAATGATTTAGTGTAGGAGAAGAAACATTTGGAGCTACGGTTCATTTTATCTTCTATGTCGGCGATATAATCATCCTGGCACTGAGATTGCAGCCTTTTCACTTCCCACAATTGACCTTACTCATATATATCCGTATAATTTATTTCATTAAAGAGCATCGTTATAAAGTAAAAATTGTTCCACGACACATCTCAATAACCTATAACTTTTTTTTTGAAACTCAATACTGAGACGGTCGCTGAAAAAAATTCGCACGAAATAACATCGCATTTATATTATTCACAGCTTGCGACCTGCCTGCGACCTTCCATCGCATGAAAAAATTGAGTCGCGTAGATTTTTTTTTTGTTTGCAGAACATAGGGTATGGAATAAAAATATAAAAAAATGAGGCGTAAAGTCAAGTGAAAAGTATTGCGCCGTAAAGTACTGGCTACTAGATTCAACATATCATTTTTGACACCAGCTGCCTTCCTGTACTTGACTACTGTAGCATCTTCATTGCTTGTGAGGTTACTGTAGTGTTGTCCATCGAAACAAACTCATCACAAACTCACATCGAGTGCGGTAAAGCAACCTTATCCGCCACTTATTCCATAAACAACGATCATTGGGCCTAAAAAATCGAAATCTTCAGCACATCTAAATGATTGCATCTGTTATCCATTATCCATTCTAATGATAATTTTTTTAAGGGGTGAAACAAATATACGACAATCTTTTCAAGAGTTGAATTCGCCAAATAAAAATGTAATGATTTGATTAAGACATTACATATTCAGCTCAATTTGAATTTAATAGACACAAAAGTGGGCAACATACTGTGATTTAAATTTATCATCTGAAACTGGTACAATAATTACAATATTATGTTATTTTTTATGTATATACTTTTTTTGCTACGTTGTGAAGGGTAAGCAGAAAAAGAAGGGTTTGTTGTGTATGCGGCGAACGAGACACCATAAACCATTGATAATATTTTTGTATATTCATAACTTGACTCTATTGTCCTTCCATATGTGGCATTATTTTACAAGCGAAACTAAATACGTTACGGTGATGCGTGTAGATTGTAGATGGTGTAGATGTTCGACGAACCCCATTTACAATTTTACACTGTGTCAGTTTTTTAGGGTAGTTTTGAATAAATTATGGCTAAAATTTTGTTCTCGTTTCGCATTCAATTAACGCAAATTTATTTATTTATTAGTTTATGATATTATCAACGTTCTGCCTCTGTTAAAAAACATTCCCCACACAAAAATCATCGAATGCAATAAATTTTAGGATTATGATGCAGTGAAGAACAGAAGCTCTCATATGCTTATTTCTAAACTTCAATCCATTAGCAGAATCAAATTAACTAATAAAATTTCGTGTTCTCTTTGTCACCCATATTTCACTATACCATCATCAGTTGCAACATGATTAGAGAATATCTTAATCTTAATTGTAGATTTGTGGATAGCCCCCTGAAGTGTCTCTGTTATTAAACGCCACGGGACGCTCCAAAGACATCATGCTGGCATTTCTTTTATCACATTTTGACCGTGATTATAGATTGTTGTTGTGAGTTTATTCGAAAAAACGTAAATAAACATATCAAATGATGGTTGAGGTTTTGAGGTGTGTTGTGCTTTTGTTGATATTTTCAAATGATATGAACATGCTGGGAATTTGTGGACTTCATGCAATTTATCCATTAGAAAAATCGGTCCGTTTTCAATTTTCATTTTGGTTCTTGTTAAATTTATGATGACGCGTTGCATATTTTCGGCGTTAATTTTAAATATCTGAATTTCCGTCTTTTTTACTGTGGTTTTGATCGTTTAGTTTTTTCACGTTGCTCTTGCTACTATGTAAATTTTGTTAAAGTTTTTGTTTTGCCTTCGTTCTTAACAGCTGCCTAATACAATTAATACAAATCGCGTGGGAAAGGTGTTGTTACGACACTAAAAATCAATTACTTATTTCAATTCGTTTAGTTCGTGCCGAAATTCAGTGGAGTATTAACGTGCGCAATTAGCCCAAGTTCACGAAGAGCCATGCTCATCGTTCTACCTACAGTGGCTATAGTAGTATTACTATACTCCATACTCGTTTTCTCCTTTCTCGCGAGGATAAAGGTATGCAGCCCAAGTTCAACTGTTCAACACCGAAGGCATCTCAACCGAAGGTGGGACCAAGTGTTAGTCGAATCGGTGTTAGTCATAGTGACACTTGAGGGCACCCCCAGCTTCATGGTCTTTCGGACCTCGGTTGGTGCTTTCTGTTGGATTTATCACTTGATATTTACATAACTCTAGAAAATAGTATAAACGCAGAGTGCATAGAGAATGTCGATTTGAATCGTAGTAGAATCGTAGACATAGTTTCAGGTATAAATACAAGGGTTTGTTCTGTGAACAAGTCACTCTCTAATAAACGTTCAAAGTGTGAACAACACTGTTTTATTGGGGGTCCGGATTGGAATCCGTGAAATTCCAATAGGCTATGGGCCCAGACACATTGAAACTGTGGCAATTAATCATAGCGCTAGTCTGAGACTAGAAGGGGTGTCAATAACACTCGCTATAATTAATTGCGGCAATTAATCTGCAGGGCCAGTTTGCACTTGGAAGGGGTGTCAATAACACTTGCTGTATGATTGAATTGTAGCATGTGTTCTGCGGATGTAGAGAGGTTTTGGTGGCGATAGTTGCTTAATGCCAATCGTGGTTGCTGATGACGAAGGTCGCAACAAATGTATTTTCATTGGTGGCAACAGCGAGAACTGGGTAAGCAGTGCAATCTCACAACGAGGCCTGAGGTGGCCCTCTAGGATACTGTGTGAGCAGTCCAATCTCACAACAAGGCCTGAGGTGGCCCACTACGATACTGTGTGAGCAGTCCAATCTGACAACAAGGCCTGAAGTGGCTCACTACGATACTGTGTGAGCAGTCCAATCTCACAACAAGGCCTGAGGTGGCCCACTAAGAGACTGGGTGAGCAGTCCAATCTCACAACGAGGCCTGAGGTGGCCCACTACGATACTGGGTGAGCAGTCCAATCTCACAACGAGGCCTGAGGTGGCCCACTACGAAGTCGATAAAAAGAAGAAGCTGGCAGTCTTTGATGGTCGTCTTAAGTCAAGTCAATGGTTGGTTGAGTCGATGGTCAAGCAAAGTCTATGGTCAAGTGAATAGTTGGTCAAGTGAATAGTTG